>JADFUC010001491.1:0-167010 GCA_019722365.1 Lithospermum erythrorhizon
CTCAGTATTACTTCGTTCAGTTACGTATTGCCCTCATATGTCATTATAATTCCCACTTAAGGTAGGCGTTTGACATAGTAAAAGGCACAACTCATATAGCTTTTAAATAGTTATATACGCTTGAGGTCTAAGGAGTGTTAAACTTAACAATTCTAAGCAAACTATCATAGAACAGCAGAGATATATATATATCTTCCCATGATTTTCTGGCCGATCAATCCGGCTCCTTAGTTGCCAAAATGATAGCCCATAAGATTGATCAGACTTACAAGCTCTCATGATCCAATAAAATTGATCATAAATCAATCACTATGATGGTCATCAAATGTTAATTTAAGCAATCGGCCTCGACCCGGGAAATTATATCTGTGTTTCTAGATTTGAAGATTTGCGCAGCTTGGGTTGCCTCTCCCAGAAACTATGAACTACTTGAGATTTTTATTATTTCGACCAATTTGTGAAATAATAAATGACTATATGAATGAATTATGCATTCATATAATGTGAATTGACAATTAGATTGTTAGCAAAGAGAATTACTTTGTTCAATCAATTGCTCGAGAGTTATTCTAGAAAGTAAATGAACTTATGCTTGAACCTTGCATCGTTTAGTTTCTTAACACCAATCTCGTCAAAATCAAACAGTTTAATCGGAGAAAGAATATATCAACTCCGAGATGGTTGATTGAGAATCTACCGCATTAATCAACCAAGAACTTTGCATTAAACTCTTGCGTCTTTAAGACATGTAAAACTAGAGGTAACAGTCACAATCATATAAAGCGAATACTACTTGAAGTACACTTTACATCCATGCGCTTTCGGTCTACCGACCATGGAATCGTGATGGCTAAAAGGTATCCTAGTATAGTCGGCATCTGACTATATTGCAAAATGGGTTTGAAACCTTTTGCCTGGCTTGCTTTTGAAACTATGAGCGTTACCATCTGCGTCGGTTTCTTTTCAAACCTCACTAGTTAAGTGTAACAAGGATAAAACCTCGTTTGGTATTTCTAGTGACTTATCTCGAGTTTTTGTGGCGATTAGCAACTACTCGGTTACTATCGAGGCAGTTTCTGACACAGCTAAAGGTGTGTTAAAACACATCTATCCTTATTAATGCATATTCTTTAATAACATTATCAATGATAAGTTGAGGCGGTAATGTTGCCAATATTGAAGTCAAGCGACTTTAGTTTACTCTCACAAGTATACGGACTGCGTCCCGTTGGTGAGTTGCTTGGCTAATAGTGTTCCACGGACAAGCATCCATGACAACATTCGCATTCGATTCTAAGGTGAAGATCAATAAGTGATCATTCAGTAGGAGCATGTTTTATATACATTCTCTTAAAGTTACTACAAAGTGTATTTACGAACCAGCATAAATACCTTTAGTAAAATACAGATTCATTGTAGGAATTGTGTTATGTCATGGTCGTGATGTACACCCACGTGATCTTGACATGACATCACGGTGAATCCTATTGATATGTAATAGTCCAAATTACCATGTAATAGAGTCAACCACTCTCAATCACACGAGGTCCTTAATTGTGCGAATGGACCTCTGTGAGAAGTTGCCTTGTCAATAAGAGAATACTGCCTATCCTTAAATTTTAATCTATCACGAGATTTTATTCACCTCAGAAGTTTCGTGACTTCATTATAGCTTGACAAGCAAATGTCGTTTAACCTTATATTTAAATGACTAATAGCATATATCACATATATGTAATTGAAGCTACAGGGCGATACAAAGAATCAATTAGGTACCATGCACTTTCGAGGTTGTATGAAGATTCTTTCAGTACTCAAACATGTAAAACATTGATGTGTAGTTGTGCTCCCACTAACGTTTGAGAAAC
The DNA here is from genome assembly GCA_019722365.1 of Lithospermum erythrorhizon. Classification (NCBI taxonomy): domain Eukaryota; kingdom Viridiplantae; phylum Streptophyta; class Magnoliopsida; order Boraginales; family Boraginaceae; genus Lithospermum; species Lithospermum erythrorhizon. The sequence goes on from JADFUC010001491.1 coordinate 1,869, forward strand.
TCAAGGTTCATCTTCACTTTATCCTTTTGATTTTAATGAAAATATCAAGATGAAGATTTTAACTCCATTATCTTGTCTCGGTTGCAACTGGGATATTGTCTTCTAATCGTTTCTCTCTTGTTCTCGTTTGAGATGTAAGTTTCCGATATGATATCAGTATCTCGTGACGGTCGTTGCCAGGAACATTAACTGGATTGCTAACTGGCAATGTTCTGACGGCGTGAATTGTCGATAAGGAATGAGTTTGGGAAATAGATATGAGTATAGTCAGCCGATAGATGCGTTGATTTGAGTGAAACCAAATGTTTGATTAGATTGCGGCTATATGTTCATTAATGGAAGCTTAGCGTTTACTGCTTACGATGGTCACAGCGTCTAGTAGGTAAATAGAGTGGGTTATATATACTCGACTTCGTGTATTCCAATTCTATTTCACTTGGATGACCTCGAGTCGATTGTTGGAGTATGACTTATTCATAACATCATGTCACTTCGTTAGGCGTTACTTAAATACTTGAGGAATTGTCGAGATAATATTCCCTATGTATAGTTGAAGGTTCTAACCTTTGGATTGGTATCTCTAATGAGCAGCTTGAATAAATTCGAGTCGTATATTAATTAGCTTCTTTGCTCATAATGAAGATACTATACATACTATAATAAATTATAATTCTATAGTAGATGGAAATAAATATCAATGTCTTTCAGTTATGTACATGATGACATAATCTCAATATTTGACCCGTGACCAAATTAATAATACACTTGATGACATAACATTAGCTTGTCTTTGCGGGCGTTTGAAAGTTTGTTTGTCGAATATAGCTGGCGGGTTGTCTGTAGTTGAATATGAATAAATTAAAGTACAACTTTTCAATATGTAATTCTTCGGTCATTCTTCGTTTATTCGTTAAACAATCCTTTTCGTGTCGGCTCAATTGGTGACATATTTAAGGTAGAATGAAAATTACGTTGGTATACAATTGAAAGATTTCGTCGAATTTGTGTCTTTATCTTCATTAAACCTGATTCTTTACTTACGTGTCTTTAGGAAGTGCGTCTTTAAGATCGAGAATGATGTCATTTTTGGATTACTTATGTCGATAATACTTAATTGAGGAGACTTGATAGTATTTATGAATTAAATCCCCATATTCTTGTGATGCAGTTAATCGTTAATGACTTATATCCTTGACTAACTTGTATGCGACATCTGAAACTAAACCAAGATTAGCAGGCAGCCCCAGCTAAGTCTAGTAAGAGAGTTGGCTCGTTAAATCTTGCAAAGATTGAACTTCAGTCTTGTGGACTACGTTTGCCATAAGTATCACTAAATTGTTATTGAGCTATCATTATGCAGGTTCAAGCAGTTTGAAATTCCCGACGTTCTTGGATAATTTAAATTGTGTCTTTCTTATAATGTAGTCATCATCGTACATAAAAAAGCTCAATTATCTTTCTTTGTGCCTTGTATCACAATTTCTTCATAACCATGTCATGATCAGCAATGCGAAGTTAAAAGCGTAACAACACTTTTTTGAGGTTGGGCGTCATCGACACCGAATAATCGAGTCGCGATGGATGGCGATAAAAATGACTTCGTTGCGTGATAATAAATAATCTGACTTTGTCGTCGGGTGGTAGCAAACCTTGCAACTAAAATAGCAATGATATACATAAAGTCGAGATCTCATAATAATTGTAAGTACCCAACATAAATTTTCCAAAGAAGATAAAAAAGTATGGTACAGAGGTCTTATTCTGTCAATAAATGAGTGCAGCATTCTTTCGGCCGTCGTCACCATTAAATCATGACAAGCGCATGCATATAAAATGTCCGTCCATGAGAATAAAGAATTGGTATGGTGGTGAATCTGAAATATCCTGAGGATTAGCATGGCTGTACAAAGCAGGGATAATTGATCGCTACTTTATTTAAAATTGTCACTTTCGAGAGTTATATTTTATATCTTTCTTTCTCGACAAAATAAATCTTTCCTTGTGGTTTCAGGCTAACATCGACAAACCCTTGGCGTTAACAACTTAATCACGGTGGTTTACGCCCAATGACGGGGAGATATCTACTACATTTGTTATCTTTCTTAAGTTATTTAATTAAGATAGTATTAAATTCATGTAACAACTCATTATTATCTTTTAATTCACATAAAGTCACTCGAAATATAGTCCTTACGCCTCCTATGACATCTGAATGTTTATCATAAGAACTTCAAATCGTTTCATTATTTTATCTGGTGAAGCGGCATATGTATTAAATCAAGATAACTTAGGTGGAGATTATCTGTGAGTCTTCGTTTAGTATGGGGCTTATTCACCATTAGTATGTCGTGGTAGATCGTAAGCATATACTAACATATTTCAATCAATTTTACCGTATATAAAATATAAATCAGCGTCGTAGATAGAATTAGTATGAGCTTTGATTTATAATTTTTTGTACTAATGTTCTCGTTCCAAAATTTATCTCGACCATTAACTTGACTCGACTTTTAACATTGGGGGAGGTATAACGATTAATCTTAGGCCTAGATCGAACGAAAACCAGTAATATTATCAATAATCAACTGAGCCTAATTCGACATAATTTCATTAAGGCAACATCTAGTATAATCAACCACTGACATATAACTTGATAAATGAGTCATTAAAGCGATACTTAAAAACACCGTAGAAAGTTTAAGCTTGACATGTAACACAACCAAATAGATCGACTCTCGAGCACCGACCGCCATGACCAGCCTTCACAACTAAACCGCTCAATACATTTCAGCGGCTATCAACCTGATAGCGGTGTCAGCGTGTCAGCGCCGATCAACTCGGCCAGCTTCATATCAACTCACCATTCATGTCAGCTCATATTCAGTTTTTTACAATTAATCTTAGCGTAAATCAGCCTCGGCTTCTTGAGGAGGAAAACTTGCGTCGACGCAAGCTATCGTGAATAAAACCGAGTGTGAAGCAAATCTGACTCCTTATACCAAAGTATAGTCACGTACGGATGATACAACTGCGTATATCAATATTTCGCTGACTTTATACCGTAATATAAAGCCTTGGCGAATAATTACCTTTCGCGTATCAACAATTTCATCTTATCTGGAATTGACCCGACAAGACACGCCCGCGCCAAAATCACCAACGACCACGAAAATCAGCGTCTTAATTCGACCCGGCGTAGCCTCCCGAAAAGCGCCTGCTCGACTCATGAGACCCTGGCTTAGCAGCCATGACTCATTAGCAATTCATATTCAACGTACAATTTAACACAAAATGCAGCATGCAATGTCTGCCGGTCAGTAGTTGTCAGCTGAGTGAGATGAAATATAAATGGCAGTTACTTGATAACAAGCGTCCTTTAATCGATCGAGTGAATAACCACGGCGTTCGTCTGGTGAAACACTGAAAATACAATTACTACTCTTCTGATTTTAACCCTTATCTTGAATTGATTCCTAACACTGACCCATTTTGAATTTACAAATTGACAACTTAAGTATATAGATAACTAATTGTGTTTGATAGCCAGTCAAAATGGCCAATTTCAATATCGAGCTAAACCATAATCGTGACACGCAACAAAAATAACATTTTAAACCAATTTTTTTTTTTTTTTAATCAACTGAAGATTATTTTCTCCCGACTATTTTATCCATATATATGATCAGCAACCCAAAACCCGAATCTTACACTAATTATATAATTCAATTTGACATATTACCTCAAATATTATAAAAACCCAAGCTTAACTTTCAAAAGCAACTAAATTACATCTAACAGCTATATTAATACTCAACGACATGCTTTTACATATTTACATTTTTCTTCAAAAAGTCAACAAAAAGTCAACTAGTCTTGAAAAGTCAACCTAAGCTCCAAATATACTATTTCTTAAAAGTATAACTTCTATGTATTTGATCTCACATGAAACATGTTTAACTCCAAATTCTCACAAAGTCAGCGAAAGTCAAAGGATTAGTAAGCACCGCAAATACAGTATTTGAGCGATTAGGGGCTTTATACACTTGTTAAAACATCAATTATCGCCCATGTAATTAGATTCAATAATATTCAACTTTACGAAAAGTCAACGAAAGTCAACTATCAAAATACCGACACGTTTGACTCCGCCGTCGATTGTTGTCGGCTTGTCTGTAATCTGAGCACAGATGATAATCTATCGTTTTAAACTGAAAACTCGAAGTCGACCCCGAATCACAAAGTCAACATTCTCATAACTCGATAAATAATCGAATTCTGACTTTCTTCTGCTCAGATAAGTAGAAGATGATGAGGGAAGTAAACAAGAAATTTTAGGCCAAGAAACTTACAGAAGATGAGAAGAAAGCGAAAATCCGGGGGGAGGGGAGCTCACGGTGCAGGGTGACCAAATTATTTTATGTGGTGGCACGTCGTTTAATTGATCGTCTGCCTAGTTTTAAGCTTTATCTGGAAGCAAGTAGCTTAACATTAACATTTATACTCATGAACATAAAGTGAGTCAACTTACATTAACTAATTTAACAAATGACATTTTAATAATGAAAAAATATTAAAATATGAATAAAGTAAAACATTAATATACTTTCACTTTAGTAAAGATATGGATACCACACAATTCTTTGGTGGAGAATCAAATTGCAATCAACATCTACAATAATAAACCATACATAAACTAATGAATACAATTTTCAATTCATCATCCAATTACTTATGCAACAAATCAAATACCGAGTACTGAAAAGGGTTTAATATTTGAAAACAAATGGGCTAACTTATATCATTAAGTATGACTAAGCAAAGAAATCCATCTAATGAACAAACAAATCGATTAGAAATAAATAAAACAACACAATCTGAGTGTGAAATGAAAGATACCCAATTTGTAGGAAAGAAATCCATCTAATCACTAAACAAAGCAAATAAATTTACCTAATCACTAAACAAATGAACTAAAAAACAAATAAATTGACCTAATTTGCCTCTGCCAACTTGGTACATGCTAGTGGCTCTCTTTTTCTACACTGCAAATGACATATATTAGGTTTGTTAGATAAGATAAAATGTGGGACACTTTTAAAACAAAATTAAATGATACCTTTAACAAAAAAAAATGAAAATAAAACACAACTTCCCTCTTTCGGAAGAGAACAATACACGAGAAAGATTATCTTGTTGAAGATATAAAGATTAACAGTGTGCAAAATGGTTGAGAGTGAAATTGTTGGAAAGAGGACAGGATTTGAGAAAGAAATTGTCAAATATGAGAGCTAAACAATGGATGCAGTAAATTATAAGAAACAATTAGGTTTTGTCTCTTGTGAATTTTGAAAGTCGTAAAAGTGGGCTTATTATTGGGGTCTTGATTTGCACTAAGAAGTTAACTGGGCTAACATTGTGGTGGAGCTTCGCGACAACAGGGTATCGTTTCAGATCTAGGAGGGAAGAGTTGCTCGGTTTTGGATCATGAATTTTTTTATTCTTTAATAATAGTGATAATAATAATTTGATATATGTAATTTGGTTCATTTTGAAATATTTATATAATTATTTTTTATAACTTTTTCATATATATATATATATATATATTTTTATAACTTTTTCATATATATATATATATATATATTAAAATAATATGACATGAAAATACAAAAAATATCAATTAAAATAAATTGAATGTAACTTGATATACTCCATTATAAATCCCAGAATCTTTGTCCACGCATGCATTAAAAATAATAGTAAAAGAGAAGTGCATTGTCACGGAATCATTTTGTCGCCCCCACTTTGAAATCGCGGTAAAAGACTTTTTAGCCACGAATGTTTCATGAGAGAAAGTTATAGCGAGCAATTGTTTTCTTCACCTAAATCGTGTAAAAAGTCGCTTTGTCATGAGAAATCGAGGCGTCATGAAAGATTTAAATGACAAAGACCACTTTTCTTGTAGTGAGCCAGTGCTGCCACAGCATCTTGCTCAGGGGCCTTTTGAGATCGGAGATGATGTCATTCGCCAGGATAATCATTCTGTGTCGATGATACCCAATTCGAGGAACTTGATGAGTATTTATATGGTCATCTCCATACTCTTATCAATTCCTAATGTATCATTCGATGACTTATATCCTCGATCAAGCTTTGTATGTGAACATGTAGTAGGAGTTATTTCGATTTATCTTCTGAAAGATTGAAGTGAGTCTTGTTGAAGTCATTTTATTCAAAATATCATGCCCTTTAAGAAGAAGAATAGAATGACATTCAAGTAATCAGAATCACGATAAGTGAAAATATGCAGAGATGTCCATAATTAAATATGACATCATTATAGTCAAAAGAAAAATAGTTTGAAATTCATTGATTCGTGGAGGATTTAAGTATGTCTTTCTTTATAATGTAATCAAAACATGACAGTATCTTCTTTGTCACGCTTGATATGGCTATTACTATACTTGGCTCGTGATCATGATCTAAAATCATGTGAGTCAAAAAAATGTCTAAGACACTGACAATTTAGCCATAATGAAATTATGATTTTCGATAGCAAATTATTTAAGATATGAAGTTTAATCAAACCTCTCTTTCTATTTCTCATGTGTTATAAATTTTCTTCTTTCTGTGCTTAATGTTTGAAATAATGAAATTAATCATTAACTTTAAATCATAGTTCTTTGTGCACTCAACTTTACAAGTGATGCGAAGTAAATGAACAATATTGCTTGTTTGGTTATACAAATCGCGAAACATCTTCATCCTTGATTAAATGACGATGTTCATCTTTGTTGATGAAACCCGTCTGTAACATGTCTTGAAATATAGATACACAACATTCAAGATCATCCAATATTTTTTTCAATAATTGAGTTATAATAGAGATTAAATCAATTATTTTATTCTTGTATGGTGGCTAAGAGACAATATAACATATTAATCTTCATAGCGTTATCACCTTTAATTGAGATCAAAGATTAATTAACTCTCAATTATATCCCGTGACGTTATTTACTTGAACCTAAGTTCATTTCAGTATCCCACATGATTAAAATCAAAATTATCAAATAATTGTGGTACTTGTTAAGCATCTTTATTATACATAACCGACATTTAGCTTATGAAATTATGTTAGCATTTATAACATTATATTACCAAGTTATGGATTTCTCCTCAACTAGTTTATTTCACATAATGAAGTTATGTTTAATTTGCCCAATTAATGGTGAATAAAAGCGAGGTAAAATTCAATTATTATGCCGTCACTGAATCTCGCAAAATGTACAAGGTATATCAGTCCGTTGTGGTTGGGTCAGCAGCTGACCTTCTGACATTTTGAATCCAGTATGACGGTAGATTAACTAATCGGTGTACCCGCGACACAACTCTTGGGTCCACTTAACACTCACTGCCAGGGGTGTTACGAGCGATGTATCACCAGTCTAACGTTAATAAAAATCACTTGAAAGCCTACAACGTTAGTGGAAATCACTTCAACATGATTCATTGTCATCTGTCAGTATTGAAATGCCTTCCCTTGACTTAGCGCCCAGCAGCCGTGATAAGTTACTGCTTTTAAATTGACGATCTTATGCTTAAATTTTAGTGAGGGTGGGATTAATATTATTTGATATTATTTCACATGTTATACAACATACTCAACAATATCCATCGTGAGAAAATAAAACAAATAATACACATTAGAGAGAGAATATATCTGTTAGAATCTAGTATGAATTTTTACTAGTGATAAAACACCAAATTCATACATCCCCGGATCCTCAAATAATGTATATTAATCTAAACATGATTACAATATGAATGAAAGAGTTTTTTACATTGCGTGGAAGGCGAAATGAAATCGCCCCGGCAAGCCAAGCTTCGCGTGTGTCCGCTTCTCAAATAACCTCCGATTGTCGACCAACGCCAAAAATGTCCTCTAGAAATACCTTTGAGGAGGGGAGATTGAATCCGAGAGAGATGAACTTGCCACTAGAGTTGTATGAAAAAAATTGGAGAAAAATCTCTTCAAGGAGAATCGCGGTTTTCAAGAGGAGGGATCTTGAGGGTTTTGATTTCATGAAATGAAAAACCCTTGTCTCTTTCTTAAATCTTGAAGTGCCTAATTCCACTAGTTAAGCAACTCGTTAAATCAGTTTAACTCATTAACTTAATTAGACCGTTACTGACTCCCCAAATCAAATAATGAGTGTAGTAAGAGATTGTTCCATTTAATTAACTTGACAAGAGACAATTAAAATACTAACTTGATCATTTATCAGATAACCTTCGAGTTATTCATCGATTTCAATTGCTTAATTGATTAAACTTTAAGTTTAACCAATTGATGTTCACTGATATATATTTGACAAATATCTATATGTTGAGAGATCTGTCTCTTAATTTACAAGTCTCGTTTAATTTAAATGCATGAAATATAATTGAAAATATATCATTGTATGTGTATGACCTTGAAGCTCGGATAATATTAAGTTACCATAATTAATAATCGACCAATTATTATTATTATAGCGATTAATAGTGAATCAACAATCGGTCATGCCCTTAAATTATCATGAGAACCAGCGCTGTGTCTGCGAATTACTAAGGTGAACACTAAGTTCCATTAATCATATTTAATCAGCACAGTAAATGAATTAATACATAATTGTCATGGCTTGACAATAAAAAATGGAATCGAATTTTATTGATTCAACACTCAACTTTGCCTTAGGGGCGATTACTATCTGATTCCTTTAGCGATCTCAATCGTATTGCTGTAAAGAAGTGTCATGAAGCTTGCCCAACTTTCTTTACTCGGTATGAATTGAATAAGCATTTATGAAGATCCCATGAAACAATCGGTACAATTGTGAGAGGCACGAGATCTTCCTTATGCTCGAGGGCGGTGGATGGAAATCTCTCCCGATATCAACGTATCGTTATCTTACGACTTACAGGCGGGCGTTTGGTCATGGTCGAAAGTCTGAGCTTGTCTGACACAGATAGTTATATATATACGTGGTCTGGTATCAGACCTAAAATTACAAACAAATATCATAGGACACAAACTACAATATCTTCTATGAATTAGTTTCGGTCGTACGACTCCACAGTCCACGGGACCGGCTGACCCGTGGTATTGATCTGATACGTGCGCAACTAATGTGATCAAACTTGATGTTTAATCAATCATATGTTAGTCATGTAATCTTTTTGCCGCCACAACTATCGACATCAGCTTGACCTTTGGTACATCCTATGTTTCTAGGCTTGAAGAGGTGCGATCGACAACCCATTATTTGCCTCTACAGAAAATATAGACTAACTGGGAATTTAACTTTTCACTAAATCAGGATCTGATACATGTATATTATATGTAATTTAAAACATATGGGCGTGAAACAAGTATACTTTCGAATATAAGAAACATGATATTCAAATGTTGTTCACACGCTAACATAATAGACACATAGGACTCCCGGCAACTAACGACCTTTGTGATATCATCACCAAAAGACCTATGTTAGTTGCATCTTTAAATCATTCTTTTTCTGACTTAGTGGTTTGGTAGCAGGATCGGCCCAGTTAACATTTGCTACTACGTACTGATATCACCTACAATTAAGGATATCTCTAATTAGGTGATACTTTTAAAGATGCGTGCTTAGATTTGTGATATTGCTCGGGGATCGCTTAGCTTAAGCTATCCGCGGTATTGTCCTGGCGACTCCAGCCGGTCCTGATGCTAGGTACTACGCGAGCTCTATCACAAATTTCTTAATCCCGGCAGTACTTCTTTAGTTACTGCGAGGCAACGACAATGTACTTTCAGTGCGTGGTAGAATCGGCAACAATACTCTTCTTGGAACTCCTCGAATGCTACTCCCACCGTTGAGACAAAATACATACCCGAGGCCCGGAGCGATGAGTCGTCTCGGTCGGTTAACGGCATTGATGTACCGGTAACTACTAACTCATCGACTCATCTCCACCGTATACCAGAAAGCATGCTAGTTCTTCTCGGATACTTGAGATGCAACATTTCCCAATCGATTGGCTTTAAAAGCTTTCAGATTGGCTTGGTATCTGGTTTCTGCCTTTCAGTCATAAGGCAAGCTGTCGGTCACAGTGCGCGCTGACGTGGCGTACATGATGGATATTATAACCAGGCGTAAGGTACATCCTTCATTTTTGTTCATCCTCGGCGCTAGTAATTAGGTTTTCTTGTGCTTTCATTGAGGTTGAACTCCGTGTCTCGTGGGGGAATTACCACTTCTTGGAGATTACTCATGTTGAACTGCGATTACGCATTCACGTAGGTATCGACAAAGTCCAATTTATATACACCCCGATTTCGGTTCTTTATTTCAAGTATATATTGTTCTTCGCCTAAGTCCTTGATGAGAAACATTTACCTGACCAATCCTTGGCCGAGTTCGGTAACTACGTTGTTTCCAATAATAAGTATGTCGTACGGCATCTGGGTTATGAATGATACATCGCTACCAGCTTTACGCTTCTTGTTTACTGAATTCTTCTTCGTTCATGATGAAACCAAAATCTTTGATTGATTCATCAAAATGCGATTCGACTACGGGGATGTCTGCTTTAAGACCATAAATGGACTTTTTCAACTTAAGTACCTTAACTTGGGTCCTTTGGGACATGTAATCTTGGAGGTTGTACCATATCATCCTCTTCTAAATTTCCATTCCCGAGAGCGGTCTTCGTCATTTTCCATATTTCATAGTCATAAAATCACGGCGATAGCTAAGATTATCAGGATAGACTTAAGCGTAGCCAGCTGGCAAGTAAGTTTTAGATCATAGTCCGCGCCGTGGCTTGTTTGAAACCTTTATTCTGATTAACTTTGAAAGCATCGGCGTTTCCGTCTTTATCATGTTCTTCTTAAATGCCCATTTACATTCAATAGGGAGAACCCCGTTTAGCGCAAATCCAACAAGGATGACGCTTGTTTAGGTACATAGAATCCATCTCGAGTGGTTATTTTCCGTTTAGCCATCCGTACCGGTGCGTGGCTATTAATCTAGTATGAATTTTACAAGTGATAAAATACCAAATTCACTTTATCCGGATCCTCAAAATAATGTATATTAATCTAAACAAATAAATTGCAATATGAATAAAAAGAGAGTTCTTCACATTTGCGGCGGAAGACTAAATGAAATCACTTAGCAGGCAAATGCCGCGTGTGTCCGCTTCTCGAATAGCCTCGATTGCTTGACGGCGCCAAAAGATGTCCTCTAGAAATGCACCGTGGGAGGGGATTGAATCCGAAGATGAACTTGCTAAGTTATGAACAAAATTGGAAAACAAAATCTCTTTCGAAGTCGCGGTTTTCAAGAGGAGAGGGAGGCAAAGTTTTGATTTCATGAAATAAACCACTTACAATATAACTTTAACTTTTTCATCTTAAGTGTCTAATTCCACTTTCGTTCGCGACTTCGTTAAGAGAAATCGGTTAACAGTTAACTTAATTAGACCGTTATGGCTCACAATCAAATAATGAGTCAGCAGTGAGTTGTTCATTTTAATTAACTGACAAGTCAATTAAAATACTAGCAGTTACTATCGAGATAACTTATCGATTGTGTCAATTTCAATTGCTTAATTGATTAAACTTCTGAGTTTAACAGGTGATGTTCACTGATATATTTGGCAAATATATATGTTGAGAATACATCTCTCGAATTTACAAGTCTCGTTTAATTTAAATTACATGAAATATAGTTCAAATATCATTTTGTGTGTGACTTAGACTCGGATAATAGTAAGTTGTATAATAATAATAATAATCGACCAATTACTATTATTATAGCGATTAATGAGTAAGATCTAGCAATCGCTCATAACCCCTTAGAATTATCCGCTGAGGCAGTTGGTAATATCTGATTACTAAGAGTAAACAACTTCCGATGTCACGTTCTTGACGCGGTAAATGAATTGATCTGTGATTGTAACCATGGGCATAATAAAAGGAATCATTTTCATTGATTTTCAACAATATGATATGACCTAAAATAATATAGATCAATTCTGACAACTTTTCAAAGTGTAATACTAACGTGAGTCCTATAATAACTTTCTGGTAGATGTGATGTGATTTTGAAACTTTCAAGTTCTCCAAGTGCCATCTTTGTGGATATGCTATCTCTAGTGTCACCACAACAATATATTTATTCTTGACCAACTAAGAAACTGCAGCGATTTGTGGGTGAAAAATAAAAGTACCAAATAAATTGGCGTTTACAACGAATGAATGGTTCGCATACCGTATTTAAATAAATACAAAATAAATGGGTCATATCAATATATCTCCTTTCCATTCACCATTACAATGTATAATTGGCTTATAAATCTAATATAATTGAAAATATTAAAACTTAACCCTTTGTTCATGAAAAATAAATCTAATGGAAAAGTCTTAAACCGCTTTCATTTAAGCGAAACACAAATCAAAATAAGTTTTAATAACTTTTCATTTTCATGAAACATAAATCTAATATAATCGAAAATATACAAACAGAAACGCTTCTCATTACCAACGATGGAAAATTCTATGCAAAACTTGTTCGTCATCGTTAACAAATAGCATCTGAATCGTTTAAATTGCATGTCGGAACTATGTAAATATATATTCATATATATATTAATTTGAACTCTTTCAGTAGCGACGGAAAAATAACCAACTAGTCTTTCACGAGCCTCGCTTTTGTAGTCTATGATTAGCGGCGCCGATAGGATGATGTCTCGGTTAATCCCGCGCGAGGGCGGTTGAATCACGTGATTGGATTTGATAGAATCTCAAGAACAATTGGACAATAATCGAGCCAAATAGGCTTGATGTTCTTGTGACTAGAGAGAGGAAGGGGGGGTGTGAAAAGGTGGTGGAAGGTGGGTTTTTCAACGTATTACAAAACCTAATGTTCCCAGAATAGCTCGACTTGTTTAGCTTTCGTTAAACCGTTAACTAGCAAATGCTAGGTAAGTAACTAATAAGTCACTAATGAGCTCTGCTTAGTTAAACCATTAATTAAACTATGAGTTAATTAGTCGGTGTAAAACTTCGATTAGTATCTTATTGATTTCAATCAACTCTCAATTTAGCATTTATGATTTAATTTCATATATGAAATAAAACTCAATGACATTGTGTGTATTAATAGGCCTTACGGGCTCGGATAATAGTAAATCGTATAATAATATGATAGACCATTAATATTATTATACCGGTTATCACATAAGGATCACAGCAATGCGGCATAACCCAGTATTATCGTGAGAACCGACTAGTAATTACAATTACTATGGTTTAATCTTCGTTTAGCCAATCGCGTTAAACAAACCCGATAAATGAATTGTTACAGCGATTGTCCTGATAGGCATAATAAGCGAAACCGATAACTATTGATTTCCGACAACTTCTTTCGTCGTTACTTGAATTCTATTTATCGATTTTACTTTAGTCCAACTAAAAGCGACGATCGTCTCGGTGGTTTAAATGTGATACAAATATCTCTTTTCTGTTATATTGCTTTCTTTTTTCCTCTTGGTTAACTTTATAATGTGGGAAAGTTGTATTTCTCGGAAGATTCTTTGTTTAAAGGTATTCGTCTTGAATCCCTAGTTGAATACATTATGGAGGTATAAGCATAACTGCATGTTGAGTTCATTCAGTGGAGTCTCATGAATTCTAGAAGATTCGAGCCATTCGCTTCATCCTTTTATAGAAACTCTGTGACACGATTTGGGTGGTGTGTCATTCTCTGATATTAAGATGTCATTTACCTTACTAATTTACGCAACCTTCTTGTCTATACAAGAATCTAATTTCCATTAATGAATTCAAACATTTTGAATTGTTCATTAAATTATGTATATATCAACTATTGTAGATCCGGACGATCTAAATCATTTATGATTAATTGGAAATTTATCCGGTGCAAGAATCACCTTGACTTGGACAAATTCTATTTATCAGTCAAGTATTGTAAACATGGACATTTCCATTTAATTAATTATTTGTTTTATAGTAGTTATTTATTCTTTGATAAACTTGTTATCTTGGAGTAAATATATTAATATCCAAATTTATATTTTGTATATTTAAACTATCTCCAGATCTTACAAATTCTAAGTCATCATCATTATTGTTCATGGTGGCATCCTTAAAAGAATCATCTTTTGTTAGGATTACCATTGTAGCAGCAACAAGTTCAAGTTCATCTTATAATTTGAAGTTCATCTTATAATTTGTCAACTGGTTGACTTGGGTGAAATATTTATAAGATTTTGAACCTGACTATTATGGAATAGTTCCATATCACATCTTTATGTGATGTTCTAAATGTTGATTAGTTGAGTTATACACGTTTGTCAGTGTGTGAGCTAGGCTGAGGTGAATATATAATTCGAGTTTTATTTGGTGAATCTAGTTCATCTAATGTATGTATATTGCTATAACAATTTAAAGAACATTAAATGTTAACTTAAGACAACTCTCAATCATTTGAACTATTCAAATGTTATTCCTGTATTTCTAAAATACAGTAGTAAATATATATATATACATATTTATTTATTTATATTTTACTAGGTTATTGTAGTAGCAATAAAGTAAGAATGTTTGTATTCATTGTTCTTATAAATTTCTATTTATGGCCTTTTAATAAATATATTACTCTAAACATTTAATTTCAAGTTAATGGATGATCGTCAGATTATGAATTCTAAGTGCCGTTCACATATTTGATCATATTATTCAAAACATATCATTCTAAAAATTCTGTCTGTAGGACCTTTCATTCATATGATTATACTTTTACAATTCATAATGTGTTAGGAGATGAGATTTCAAGTCACTTTACTTGAATACATACTATTATATTTTATGTTCCTCTAATTCAACATATACCTGAGATATGATTATCACTTATGTATGGATTAACAAAACCCCGCCGATTAATCAAGGCATAAAAACATTCATACCAAAGACAATGAAAGTCATTCCCCGACAAAAAAGCAGATGCCATTAGAGCATATGTAAGTTTCAAGCAAAAACAGTGCAGTCTAACTAAAAACGATAAAAACCTCAGTCATCCAGTGTCATCTCATGCGCCTGTGTTGTTTTGTACCATCTCCAGCACCTTCGACTTTAATGCACATTTCAACAAATGTCAATATAGTGATTAATGTCAACAACATTATCGTACGTAAAATGAAGTATGTTTCCGGTCAAGTCATAATATGATTGTGCCTCTCCGCATGAACAATCAGATCGCATCATCGCTACCCCGCCAGGACTCTTCGAAACCTTCTTCTAATTTCCACCGGCACTGTAAGTAACTATTTAAGTCATTTGTCCGCCTCCGTTTCTTTTTCCTCTTTCCTTGCGCTTGTAACCAAAATTGTGCTAGTCGAAAGTCTCGTGGGCATCTCCTCATCCTCGCATATTATCTCATAAAGTGAAGCCAATGCATTCTTCGTCTCATATCTATTGTACCCAATAATAGTATTGAATACCCTATAAGGATAAGTACACAAGATTGTATCCATGGCCAGCTAGAACCTTCCTCGGAAATCTCGACCATATATCAAAGTTATAGTCGTCCACCGTACATCTCTCCAAATCAGACCAAAAGAAACTCACAGGAGAGAGGGGACTAATATTGAACTACAATACAAAATACATAAGAACAACTTAATCTATATGTCATAAAAAAAATTCTATAATCAAATAATAGAATAACTATACTTGTGTTTATAATCCCACTAAACACACAAAAGTATACCAAGAACTTACACAATATTAGAACTATAAAAAGACGCATCACATTTTGAAAGTTTTTTAAATCATGCGTTAAAGTTGTACAATCACACACCACGATCACTTATTGCTAATCTTTGGATTACCAACATGATCTTAGGATCGTATTAATTATATCAACGTGGGTCCACGCTCGGCCATACCACAGTTCTCCGCACAATAAGTGACCCAATGTACTAAAATCACTTTCATAAAGCGTAGTGTAATATTCAATTTCATCCCTGCTTGAAATCACCGTAGCGCATCTAATGCACTAAACATAAATTCATAATGAAAGCGTAGTTCTGCTCTCGAACAAATAACTTAGACTATTCAAATGGATGGTATCCCAGATACCACGCCCATGTACCAAGAGTCTGCACAAGTGACCATGGAGTTCACTTTACATTTGGGTGCATGACATTAAATACTTATTTATTAGGTGGAATTTGTTATATTTGGTTGACTTCATTTAATAACGCCAAGCAAAAATTTCCAATCAAACAAGCTAAAGAATACATTTCATGAGCCATAAGAAAATATAACACATTATCAAAAATCGCGGATATAATTATTAGTGGAAACTATGCTTTTAAAAAAAAAAAAAAAAAAAAAAAACTATATTTCGCTTTTATAAATTTTCTTATTGACTATCATTTTAGTGGATCAATATCTAATAATTAATTATAACTAATTATGATTAATTATCTGCAAGTTTTAATACATTTCCCTCATAAATACAAGACTATAACCCTTAGGTAGATTAATATGTATACACCATATTATCTATATAATTTCATTAATATATCACAAAGTCCATGGCACTTATCTAATACCATTATATTATGCATAATAAATAATTAATATTATATTAAACATACATGGTACGGACGAAGCAATAAGGTAGGCACACAAATGTATGTTAAGAATGTAATCTATCAAATGAAATAAACTATTTAATTTGTGTAAGTAAAACCTCACTCAGCAATCTAACTTTAGGTAAATTATTTAATTAATATTAAAATATACAAGATTTTCTAAAATACTTATTTTACAATATGATGATTAGTTCTTAAATTATGTCATAATTTGAAAACCTAATTAACTAATAATCTTAAAGTCTTAATTTTAATTAACCTCAAATTGAATTTTTTTTGATTAAACCTAATCTGAAATTAGAATTTAATCAATTCGAGTCCATGTGCCTTTAATTGATTCCAAGAAATAATTAATATTTAATCTAATCCAATTAGAACTAATTTTAATGTGATTAAAATAATTGGTTAAAGTAATTTTCATCAAGAAATTAAATTAATTCAATTCAATTGATATCCAATAACTCAATTTTGGTAAAAATCCATCTTGGATCAAACGAAAACTCAATTGATCCATTAAATAAATCAAATGGAATCAAAACAAGCAGCCAAAACTGGCCCAAGAAATGGCTCAATTGCTTAGCCCATACGCAAACCACACTCTGTGCATCAGGATTAGTGCCCGGCTCATACAATTCCAAATATATAGTTTGGACGACAAAACCGCACACCCAATCAAACACCCTCGCCACGTCATGCTTACGTTATCACGACACGACGACGACGCGCCCACGCCACGTACCGAGACGGCATACGGGTGACGCGGGCACTACCACTTGTCAAGCCACCGGATGTAGTCCTGTCGAGTCAGGTCGGGTCAAATCAAGCCTCTCGAAGTTAACGAAGTCGGGTCAATTCAGTTTTAATTGCTTAACCGAGTTAACTCGCTGACTTTCGACCTTGACGACGCCATCGCCGCCGTTTACCCTTGTGTGGTTGATGTCATCACACGTCAGGGCTGACGTGGCAGCGCAACCTTTTGACTTTTTCTATCTCGATATGATTCAGCATTTAATCGGACAGCTTTACTCGTTTCAATTAATAAACTGACATAAAAATTAATTCGAAAAAATCCAAAAAAATTCTCAAAACTCAGAAATATTATTTAAAAGTTTCTCACATTGATAGATTTCGAAAATAATTAACTATTAATTATATTTTATTATTTTATTAACATAATTCATTAATAAGAATCAAAATACCATTAAACACAAATTAAACATGCAAACACCATAATTCAAAGAAAAACCATTTTCATGCATTGTTTACATAATTTTTAATCCCGTGACTGAGCTCGAGGCCACTCTGGTTTGTTTTCTTCTTTAACGTATAATCAAGTTCTGCTTAACGGAGATGAATCTCGTGGAGAATACCTTCTTCTTTGAATAAATAAGAGTTTAAAAACGATTGCTTACAATACTTAAACGTAGACTATCTCTAAGAGTATCCATACCAGCAAATTAGCGAACTCTTCCTAACATTTTATTAGAACGATTAATGTAGAAACTTGAAACAAAATATGGAAGAAAAACTAGTTTTCTTCCAAGGGGTTCGGCTATTTTGAGGTAGTGGTGGAGAGAATATTTGATTTCTTAAATTACAATATGATTATTAGATTTTTATGTTTAGGTTAAGCCACTTTAAATAGGCAAAATAAGGAGAGTTTTTAGGAGACAAACTCCCCCAAACCCCATAGCACAAATTTCAAACCGAAGTCACCAACAAGCCATTTAGATTCGATTATCTGGGGTCATTTTCTTATTGCTTTCACTTTTAGGGATAAGTTTATAATACAATATTAATATAGTTCGGGTTGACTGTTCGTGTGTGACCCTTAGACGGATTGACAAGAGTAATATATTAAAAAAAATACAATCACTATTGTATTAATATAGATTATGAGCGACCTCTTTCTCATCGAAATCGCGATCGTTGACTCCATAAATGTTATATGTGATTCTTTGGTTCCTCTTGAGTTTGATCCAGTTACCTCGTAGCTCGAAAGCCATTCAAGGGCCTCTTCATCGCTATCCGAGGTTTTCCGCATGTCATCACATATAACATTTATGGATTTAATCTTGCCGGTTCTCTTGTTCAAAACTACGTAGGCTCTCGCTCACTAGTAGCCTCCACCAACAATCCTTCTTCATCGATATTGGTTCAAATTTCCTTTTTCTGATTCAAAAACAAAACACCTACATCCAAAGACTCAAAATATGGAATGCAGCTAGAAGTTTATTGAAACATAACGTGATATGCATTTTTCAAGTATAGTCCGACAGACACGATTTGGATTGGCAAGATCACGCTTTCTCCCTTCAATACCAGGAAGGCCCTCTTCATTCAAGATGATCTTCCCATTTCAGTGTTATGTCTCCCCCTCCTTCGCAACCCATTCCGCCGGTGTGTTCTAGTCGTAGATAACCTTCCTAAGCGCCTTTTGATTCCAGCTTTGTCGTTACAAAACTTTAAATCCTCCAAAAAATTATGTTCCTCGGTCACTCCCCGATCTTTGGATATCTCGACTCATTATTCATTCTCAACTCACTCCGACATAGCTTCTCAAATTCCCGTAAAAGTTTTTCATCCTTATGACTTAAGAAGAAAACCCAAAGATAACCTTTGAATAGTCGTATCCACCACAACAAAGTATACTTCTTTTCCTTTGTCAGAATATTTAATCGTCCGAATAGATCCATGTGTATTATTTCTAGAACTCTCGAGGCCGCTGAAACTCCCCATTTTTGGAATTGGGGCGGTACCTAGTTTGCTTTGTAACGACTGCCTGCAGCCCGGTGCCGATCGCCATCAACCCGACACCGAGTCACCAACAATGATAAATTCATAAAATGACTTCATTTAACGTGGTAATAAAAGTAATACAACTTGTCCATCAAGTGAACCAACCAACGCCACAACAATCGAAGTAAATAATATAACATAACATCATACACCTGTTTTAACCCCGAGACAACAATAATTATTATGTACAACAAAAACTCCAAAAAAAAATAAAAGTATGACTGCTCTCAAAGCCCCCAAGCCACCATCGCCACCTCCGCTGGTACGCAAATCACTCTACACGATCTCGAAGTCATCCCGCAACAACCTAGGTATTAAAACACCCGCCCATAGGAAATAACTAAAAAGTCGAGTGAATACAAATATCATAGAAAAGCTAACCTACCAATTACAAACAAAGGATAATTCAAGACCTCACCTATTTAACCACTATCCACCCTCAAGCAGTTATTTTTATATGTTCCTCTCGACAAGCACCTTTCCTTAATGGCTTTCCCACTCAACACCGATAAAAATCCACACCACGCCAACAACTTACTACGCGACACCTTAATCGCCAGAGATAATTTCAATTTGTTATCTTTCTTATATAGCTTAATACCAAACATAATATGCAACTCAAAACACACCACAACTCAACATATATATCAACATCTCATAACCTACACAACTCAATCCATCTATTCTTTAGTTCATCTTAGTGTTATCTCAATTGTTAGTCGACACCTCCTATGAATGCCTAAATGTTTATCATAGTTAACCTCCAAATCGCTTCTATTTGGCTTAAATAAACTGAGCAACGATATCTTAAATCAAGATAACTTAAGTACGTAGGAATTATCTCACCTCAAAATCTTTATTTAGTCTTCACGAACTTATTCACCAAGAATGGTATTAACGCCGTGGTTAGACTCATAACCTATATACTAACACGCTTTGAAACTAACTTCCACCTCATATACAAACAATATCAAATCAACATCATCTATAGATTAGCATAACATCGGTTATAATTTTTATACTTAATGACCTTATTCAAAAAAGCTATCTCAACCATTAACCAACACAACTTTTAACCTTAAAGGATGTATAAAGATTTTCATCACCTCACAACCTAGGATTCATAAGAAAAATCGGATCATATTACATCAATCAACCAAAACCTAATTCGACATAATTATCAAGCATCCGATAACGCCATTTCACTTTTCGCCAAACTGTAATAAACGAGTCATAAAAAACAGATTATACAACACCATAGAACTTTCAAACAACATGTCAAGATATACAAAGCCCCCCACAAGTGCACCATCACCTGCATCAAAATCACAGACTAACAACGACTATAACTCTAGTCATCAACCCAATTCATCTCAGATTCCAATAACTATATTCAACCTCTAATGCCACATATGCTCACTCCGGCCTACCTGCAGAATGGACCAATCGTGAGCAACAACGCTCTTATACCGTAGTATAAGGCCAACAATCGACAATGCACATAGCTGATTCACCACACTTATACCGAAGCATAAGGCTAACACCTATTGTCGCACATAGCAGTTGATGCCATCCCACCGCATTCTATACCGAAGAGCAAGGCCAACACCGACAATGCACATATACAGTGATAATAGATCTCAAATTTACTTATATCAAGTATAAGGCCAACAAATGTCACATATCCCCTAAAGGAAAGCGAGAAATTTTCACCTAACCCCTAATCATCCCAACTATGTGGTCAAATCCTAATACTCAAGTCACCTCAAAGTCAAACGCTAATTTAACCATTACCTCCTCAAACAATATCAAAGCACACAAATTTAAGACATCCTTTAATCATAATCAATCACAACTCCGCCACAACGCCACGTAAATACAAAAGTGCCGGGCCAAGGCCATGAATCTAAATACCGACAAGTGCCACATCTAGTCATTCAACGCCACCCCGAAATACAATCACATAATCATATCATGGCTCACACAAATGAATCACACATAATCATAGAACAATAAGCATGTATGCTTTCATTTTCACATAATCATGTACCACAATGACATTACAATTAAAGTAAGTACGTGACATAGCATCCGTAAGATAAGTACTCCCCCCACCTTGGTTAGCAATATGAAAACGCCTCGTCTAATTCCGATCCAAGTGCCCCTTCCCACGCTCCGCCTAATCAAAACACTGAATTATAATTACTACCGCAACAAACGTTAATCCTTATCTTAATTAGATTTTGACTTTTCAACCCATATTTAGTTACAAGTTAAATTAACAACTTTAATATAGATTGCTAATTATGTTCAAAGACTATTAAAATGACGATTTCAAATACCTGGACTGTGGAACGACCCGCCTCGTGAAGCTGTCAGGCGTGCCTCTGGTTAGACTCTTATAGAAATGGATCTGAGTCGCCCAACGATGATATAAATAAAAAGACTTGATTTAAAATGCTTTAAGCAAAAAGTAGTGAAATAGTTCCATACGTTAACGTGACATCATCGTGGTGAAACCAAACCCAAGATCACATATTCGATACATAAGAGTGACATTTCTCGAAAAAAAATAGAAGTGTTCACAATACATCCATAATATAAATCACCCACAACCTGGCAAAACAATGACTCAAAAACTCGAGCAAGACAAATAAAATGACCGCCGAGATCCCTAGCCACCACACGCCGGCCACATAAATTAAGTGTAACAACGCAGCTCAAGAACGCTAACAGCCTGCTTCTACAGCAACTACTCAACCTGAAAGTTTTGAGGGGTCAGCCAAGCCGCTAAACTTATCGCCCGAGGGCGAATTTTATTACACCAAACAAAGTCAAGAAAGTAGAACTCCACCAGAATATATATATATATATATATAGATATAGAAAGAGTAGTATATATATATATATATATATATATATATATATATATATATATATATATATATATATATAGTATATATATATATATATATATATATATATAAAACTAGTGCTCTCGGCTAATAGTAAACACTAAACAGCTTCACAACGCTACCCTACTTTCATTTGATGATTATATCTATTTAAAGAACAATAATCCAAGATCTAAATATAGATTTGAAAAATTACCTGAAGTCCAAACAGCTCATCAATATGGAAAGTAAATTCTCATATCCTTTCTCATATTACACAAGCTCCCACGAATCTCTCAAAGGTCCACAAAATCAACACCAACAAAATACCGTAACACTTGATCCCAACATCCCCAACCTCAGATTCACAACAATGCCCAGCTGCATAAACGCAATGGCCCGACATATGCTATAACAACCCAAAAAGGTCACATATGCCCACAAATGTGTTATAACGACCCCGTAGGTCACACATATAAAGTATCTCAATCATCCATAACATAAAGATTCATCGGCACGCCAGCGGTACACACTCCCAATCGCCCATAACGGATTCACCCCTAACACACGCTCAAGACCCGACTATACGGTATCACATAATTCCATCAAAGTTCAATAACACGCCACATGTCAGCTACTCAAATCATTGCACGCTCAGCCAAATAATAAATACAAGTTGCTTACACGGTCTTACATATTATAATCAAACATTTGAAGTTTATCACCAAGATCATCAACTAAATATATTAGTCCCAACATGACGCCATTCAACAACAATTTAAGAAACAATAACTACTAGCACGTTACACAAATAAAAGCTAGCAGAATGCCATAGCAAAAGATCTACAATCCAGCAACATGCAAATGTAAGGAACCAACACAAAGGAGATAAATCCCCACCTGTACTAGTACCACTAGCGCAAAGCTACCAACACAGCTAGTCAAAACAACCTCCGGGTCCAAGTCCAACTCCTAAAATAATATAATAAGATTACATTTTGCATCAATACTTTAGAGTCATACCTTAATTATATTTCGCATCTATTTAATCAAACTTAGGTGTTCCTTACTTTTAAATGTATCTTTTGTAGTAATTATTCGGTGAACTATCAAGTAGTTAACTATTTAAAGTGGAATCTCAATACTTTATAAAATCAAGTAAATATCATAATAGGTCCGAAATTTAATATTTTACTATAGTTCCAAAATGTACTATATAGTTTTAATAAAATCGTTTTATATTTTATGTATAAAAATCTGATTTATTTCAATTTAACTCCCAAAACTAGTCATTTACTCATCAATAATTCAAAACAAATAATTAAAACGAACTCCAAAAAATTCTAATTTTTGATTTATAGTCCAAATACCCCTATATAAAAAATATAAAAACTCAGTTTCTAATTTACAATCATAAAATGTCACATTTCTATTAAAATTTTCATTCTAGTTAATAAACAAACAACAAAAATAGTAAACATTTCTCAAAAAACTAAGATTATTATATGTTGGTTGTAATCCAGCACAAAAATATGATTTTCTTTTATTTTAAAGTCAAAATTATAATTTATTTCTATTTCACCAAAAAAATCCGAAATTATAATATAAAATTAATTAAAACTAAATAACTATTTTCTCACAATATATTAATGGAAAAACTCTATTATTATATCTATAATCATAAACATCTCAAATCTAAACATTCAACATAAAAATCAAATCTTTTAATTAATTATATAAATTTCGAAATAAATTGTTAAAATTAACAAAAATTCAATTCTTCATTGACAACCACTCAATCTAGGAGCCAAAGATCATAATTTAACAAATTTTAATTATTAAATCTGAAAATTTAAATCCTAATTTTTAAATTCTCAAAAACTTAAAAAAGACACGGCATTTTCATACCTTAAAACGCGGGAAAGCCATTTGGTAGAGAAGATTGGTATATTTTTCTGAATTTTAGAGCAAAAAAAAAAAAGATGCATTGATCAAAGTGGGAGAAAAAGAGAAAATTAAGTTCTTTTCTTTAACGTAAAAAGTTATACGATTGCAATAGCTTTTTCTTTCTTTTTGTTTATAGGATGATTTAAACAAAAGAATAAAAATGCTATTTTAATAAAAAGGCCTCTGCTTAGGCTCAAGTAATCCAACATAGTTCTTTAAAACCCCGCACGCAAAATCAATCAACTTTTTCCACTAAATTTTACCCTATAATTTAAGTTCGTTATTTGATAACAAATCACGGCTCCCGAATCCCTGCTTATTATATCAATGCCGAATTATCAATTACTCGATCTTAATTCAATTAAACTGGTCAAGAGTTTCGCCATTCTACCCACCTTCTTTACAAAATTTCGCTCAAATTTCTCCAGTTACCACCCCACAATGCCAAACCCAAAAATGAAACAACACACCAATGTGCACTCAACTTCCCTTCTTCCCAAACCTCACTTCTCCACGGAGATACCTCTCAAGAAGACCCAATCTCCAACCCCAAAAGATAACTCCCACACGACGCTTATTGGCATGCCATACTCACAATCCCGGAGCTTTTATGTGTTGCCCAACCATTTGATTCACGATCTTCCTCCACCAATTCGCCATCCATAGATCTTCTCCTCACCCACTTTCACCCCCAACTTAAAGTTCTACATTTCCCTTCCGATATAATGCCTCAAATGGTGCCATCTCAATACTTGATAACCTATTATAAGCAAATTCATCACCGTGACTCTCATCCTAGTTCCTGAACTCAAGACATGTAAGTTTCAAGATGTCCTCCAAAGAGTTCAGATAGTCCTCCCCGACCGCCCATCTGTCTCATAAAGCGAATGAATGCACTCAAACTCACCTTAGTCCCAACTCCCGCTGAAAGCACTCCCAAAAATCAAGTAAACGAGTATCTCGGACCGACACGATACTCCACTGACCCCATGCAACCTCAGATCCGATTAATGCAGGATTTAGCAAGTTTTCCTCGTGGCCACTGTCGCCTAATCGGTAGAAATGCGTGGATTGACAACTCCGTCTACCATCACCCACACCATCATGTTTTCAAGAGTTTTAGGCAACCTCGAAGACAAAATCCATAGTAATATGTCTCAAGTCCACCCGAATAAAAGTAACGACCGAATCAACTCAAGCAGGGTGTCTATGCTCAATTTTAACCTGCTGACATGTCAAACACTTAGCCACAAAATCTTTATATCTCTTTTCATTCCTGTGCCACCAGCAGTCGAATCTCAAGTCCCGATACATCTTAAGCATACCGGGATGTACGCTTATAATGGAGCACCATGCCGCCTCGTCCATGATTTCCCGTCACCGCTGAAACGGCACAACAATTCGCCTTCAAACCTGAGAATCCTTACCTGCTATCAATCACCAAGTCGGGCCTTTGCCTAATCGCTCACTTCCCTCTATCATTTTCAACACTTCTTGTCCCCTTTGAGACTCCACTTATCAAGTAACACCGGGTCGATCCCCCGCATAAGCCAACAAGGCAATTCAAGATTATCAATCCCGAACCCCGACTCCCGCCTCCTTCAACTCACCTTGGACCCCTATCTCCCTTTTCTCAAGCGCACGCCTTACTCAAGCATTCTCTTTCCCGATGGTACTAATCGCTAAGTATCATAATCACGATGACCCATCCACCCTATGCCTGCCTCAAATTTAAATCCCTCTAGTACGCAAATATTTCAAACTCTTTGTGATCGCTGAGTAACTGCACTTTACTCCATGCTGTAGTGTCTCCAAAATCTTAAGCGAAGACTATCGCCGCTTAATTCCGTATCACGGCTTGCAAGGTTCAGAGTTTTCAACCGTCGGTGAAGCATAAGGTCACCTTCCCATCCTGCATCAGCACACAACCCAAACCTTGAAGAGACGCATCGCTGTACACCACATACTCTCCTGCCTCAGCGGGAAGTGCCAAAAACCGAGCAGAGTCAACTTTTCCTCAACCCCGAAACTCTCCTCATTCAAGATCCCAAACAAATGTAACTCTTTCCCCGGTTAGCTTAGTCATTGGTGTCGCAATCGAGAACAACCTTGGAACCTCATAGTAGCCAGCTAACCCCAAGAAACTTCTCACATCTGTAGCACTGGTAGGTTGTTCCCAGTTCATCACTGCCTCCACCTTTTGTGGGTCTACACAAATACCCTCACCAGAAATCACATGTCCCAAAAAATGTACCTTCTTCAACCAGAATTCACACTTAGAAAATTTTGCATACAACTGCTCTTCTTAAAGTCTCCAACACTAACCTCACCTCGCTGCCCGCTTCACCACCTTTGAGAATCGAATGTCATCTATGAACACTACCACAAACTATTTGAAGTCCCTAACACTCGCTCATCAAGTCCATGAACGCCGGCTGAGCATTCGGCCAACCCAAACGCATCACTAAGCAAATTCATATCGTTCATACCGCTGCTCAAACGTCACTTAACAACATCCTCCTCTATCTCAATCGATGGTAGCCCTATCTCGCATCAATCTTAAAAACACCTTCGCACTCCCTCAATCGGTCAAATGTATCATCAATTTCTGGGGAGGATACCACCTCAGATCGTCACTTTATTCAGCTGTCTGTAGTCAACACACATTCTCATTGTCCCATCCTTCTTTTTCACAAACAACACCAACAAGCACTCAAGGGAGAACTACTAGGCTTAATGAACTTTTTCTAACAGCCTGTAGTTGTGCCTTCCTTTCAACTCCTCACTGGAGCCACCCTCCCTATACGGTAAGTCATTGGAGATCGGGAGCTAGCCTCCCCGGTACTAGCTCACCACAACTCTACCTCCCCGTAGGGCAACTCTCGAAGGTCTTGAGGAAAACATCTCCAAACCCTCACAACCTCGATATTCTCCAACTTTAGGCTCCTCTTTATCAACATCCACCACATACCCTGTATCCTCTACAGCCTCTTTTGTAAATAACTTTTGTTACTCAGATGTAAATCAAACAAGAAGGTATCACTTTCCTGATTCCCAAATAACCAATCTCGAACCCGTCAGACTAGTGAACCTAATTTCTTTCCGATGACAATTTATCACAACATGATGTTTACCCAATCAATCCATACCCAACATTAAATCAAAGTCTACTAACTCAAAATGTAATAGGGTCCACCTCAAGACATGATCCTCTACTCTTAACGGCAATTTCTAAGAACTCTCACTACCTCAACTCATTGCCCCACCGGGTCATGTAATATGTAAAGGCACAGATGAAATCATAATCAGGGAAAGAGTTCTAGCATAGTTTCGAGGATATAAAGAAACGGGTAACCCCCAAATCAAACAGTACTTCAACAGTAAATCACAAATAAATAAGGTAATTGGCCACCGCCTGGAGCATCCCGAGCCTCCCTGCCAGAATGCATTTGACCGACCTCGTCTCCGCCTTCCAACCCCACCGTAGCTACTACCCGCCTCTACTAATCCGACGGCCACAAGACTCTCGCCTCTGGTCGACGCCCACCCCGTTCCCTTTGGAACCCTCCTCCACCGGGCTAAACCGACGCAGGTGCTGGTCGCACCACCCATCCCTGCACCCATAGGACAACTACTCACAAAAATGGCCTCCGCCGGCCCACATCTTTGGGTAATGCATCATCCCTTCTCCTCCACCTCCGCAGTCTCGGACCTTATGCCCAAACACTCCACATCGAAAACATTTAGGCCCTCCAGACGTAACCGACATAGCCCATCGCGGATCTACCTCGTCTCACCCAAGAATCGCCGATAATCTCGGCATGAAAGTGAAGGGAGCACTGTGGCCGACTCACCCCTCTGCCGGTCATGCCGAAGTTCCTCCGGAAGTTCTCGGCTCTTAGCATTCTCCATAACCGGCTCAATAGCCCTCTCGTACGGCCCTCTCTTTTAATTCCCACCCCGTCCCCGCCCTACATCTCGCCTCTATTTTAAATGCCGTGATTCCTCAATCTCTGCTTTTGAAACCTCCGGGAGATGTCAAAGTCATGTGGGTACGAATCTCCACCCTCAGCCCATCCAAGAATGCCTCTATCCTTCTCTCCTCAGTCGGGTATACATTCGGAAGAAGACGGCACAACTCACCAAATCTCTTCTCATAGGCCTCCACGTATCTGCTCACCCCG
Source organism: Lithospermum erythrorhizon (assembly GCA_019722365.1). NCBI lineage: Eukaryota > Viridiplantae > Streptophyta > Magnoliopsida > Boraginales > Boraginaceae > Lithospermum > Lithospermum erythrorhizon. Next base: position 30,403 of record JADFUC010001491.1, read on the forward strand.
GCTCACGCTGTCACCTCGCTCTATCGCCCATATGCACGCCAAAGTGTGGTTCTCCCTAAACAACAACTCCTCACATCGCCGACCAATAGGCATCTCACCCTATCCTCAAAGAATTTTTCCCGCATGGTACCACCAATCCCTCGGCCCCTCATGAAATCGAGATGCGAAAGTCACCCACAACTCCTCTTCTATCCCCATAGGCCTACAGATGCTCACTATATCCTTCAGAAACTCCACAGCTTTCTCGGGTGTCACATCACCCCTGAATCTCGGAGGTTGCTTCTTCAGGAAGCTGTCAAATAATCTACTCTGTCGATCCCCATCCACCGCCGCACTGAATGTAGTTGCACCGAAGCACCGGAGTGTTACCCACCTCCTCATACTGATCCTCCTCATCTCCCGCACCGACCCACACTTGCTCGCAATAGCCTCGATCGGCCCAAAGACCTCTTCGCACGGGCTCTTTCTACCCCTAGCCCTACCAGTCCTACCACGAACCCTAGAAGTACCTCCCTCCGAACGCCACTCTCCACCTCAACTCTAGTAACCTAGCACAGCCTTGTCAGACCTACTTTAACTCAACCCTTGGTGGCATCCTCAGACAGTCTACGAAGGAAAACAGGGAAAAATTTAGAACTCAGGAAAACTCAACAAAAGACCAGTTCAAAAAACGCTGACGACCCGCCTCGAATGTCACTTCCCTTCGAGGTTAATTTTAGTAGAAAATGGATTCTTGTGTCGCCCAACAATGATATGTAAATAAAAAGACTTGATTTTAAAAACGCTTTACAAAGAAAAATTAGAATAGTTCACGCACTGACATCATCGTGGCTTAAACCTAACCCAACATCACATAAGAGTGACATTAAAAATAGAGTGTTCAATAATACATCTATAATATAGTAAATCAATCACAACCGGAGTAAATATTGACTCAAAACTCATAAGACAGTAAATAAAAATGACCGCCGAGATCCTAGCCACTACGCCCGGCTCACCTAAAGGATAACAAAAAGTTAAGGTCAATGTACCCTACAACAACAACCACCAACCCCGAAGTTTCAGGGGTCAGCTAAAGTCGCTGGAAACTTATCGCCGAGTGGCTTAATCTAATACGCCCAACTAAAGTCAAGAAAGTAACTCCACCAAGGAATATATATATATATATATATATATATATATATATATAAAAAACTAGCAGTCATTAATAGTAACACTAAACAGTTTCACAACGCCATTCTCTACTTTTAGTATTTGACAATTTTATATTCACACAGTAACAATAGAACGCAAGATCTAAATATAGTGAATATGATTTGAATGTAACACGTAAGTCCAAACAGTTCATCAATATGGCAAAAGTAAATCTCATATCCCTTTCATATTACACAAGCCCCACGACCAAGGCCCTGGCAAAATCAACACCAACAAAAAAATGTAACACTTTGATCCGACATCCCCCAACTGCACTACCAACAATGCCCACATGCCAAATGCAATGGCCCGACATATGCTATAACAACCCAAAAGGGTCACGTATGCCCACAACAGTTATAATCCAATCTCCGTAGGTCACACATATAAAGTATCCTTTCAATCATCCATAACATAAAAGATCCAATCGGCCTGTGTACACACTCCTCAATCGGCCCATACCGGATCGATCTTCTATTCCCCCCTACACGAATTTACCTCAACCCCTAACACACATGTCAAGACTCCACTACACGGCACTCATCAAAAGTTCAATAGCACGCTTTCACATGTTACAATTAACCACAAAGACGCTCCACAACAACAATAAATCACAGGTCATGTTTACACGGTCTTACATATTATAATCAAAACATTTCAGAGTCATCACCAGTATCCTCAACGCAGTATATCAGTCCCTAACATGATGTCATCTATCAACAATTTAAGAAACAATAACTACTAGCATGTTACACACAATTAAAGCAATACCACATATAGCAAGCATCTACAATCCAGGCAACATGCAAATGTAAGGAACCAACACCAAGGAGATAAATCCCCACCTGTGCTAGTACCACTAGCGCAAAGCTACCAAAAACCATCAAAACAACCTCCGGGGTCCAAGTCCAACTCCTAAAATAATATAATAAGATTACATTTTCCATCAATACTTTTGAGTCATACTTAATTAGATTTCTAATCTATTTAATCAAACTTAGGTGTTCTTACTTTAAACGCATTCAGTAATTATTCCGCGAACTATCGGCATAACTATTTAGCTTTTAATCCTCAATTTCTTATATAAAAATCAAGTAAATATCATAATAGGTCCAAAAAATTCTAATATTTTTATCATAGGTCCAAATCAAAAATTATATAGTTTAATAAAAATCAATTTTATATTTTTATGTATAAAAAATCGATTTATTTCTAATTAACTCCCAAAACTAGTCATTTACATCAATAATTTAAAAATAAATACCAAACGAACTCCAAAAATCCTAATATTTGATTTATAATCCAATCATACCCCATAAAATATAGCAATTCAGTTTCTAATTTACAATCATAAAATTTTCATCTTTTATTAAAAATCTTCATTCTAGTTAATAAATAAACAAAATAGTAAATATTATTTCCTACCAAGATTATATGCTCTGGTTGTAATCCAAGAATAAACACAATAAAATACGTAGTTTTATTTTAATATAAAATCCGAATTATAATATAAAATTAATTAAAGTCCTAAAATAACTATTTTCCTCAAGAATATAATATCAGAAAACTCTATTATTATATCTATAATCATAAACATCTCAAATCTAAACATAATATCTGAATATAAAATCGAATCTTAATTAATTATATAAAATTTCTAAATAAATTGTTAAAATTAACAAAATTCAACACCAATATAGAGCTACAAAGATCATAATTTAACAAATTTTTAATTATTAAATTCGAAATTGTAAAATCCTAATTTTTGAAATTCTCAAAAACTTAAAAATATGAAGACTTTCATACCTTAAAACGACGGGGAAGACGCAGTATATAAGACATATTTTCGAATTTAGAGCAAATGACGATGATCAAAGTCATAAAAAGAGAAAAAATTTTGAGTTCTTTCAATGGAAAGTATGTATGGTTTTTTGGGTTGTGGTTTGCTTCTTTTTCTTTTTTTATTTATAGCGTAGGATTTGATGAAAACAAAAGAATAAAAGGCTATTTTAATATAAAAAACCGCTAATCTTAACATAATTCTTTAAACCTCGCACGCAAAAATCGTAATCGTAACTTTTTCCAATTAAATTTTACCCTATAATTTAAGTTCTTTATTTGATAACAATTACTGCCCCGAATCCCGCTTTTATTATATTAGCCGAATTACCAACACTACTTCCGATTTCTTTTAATTAAACCTGTCGGGTCGTATTTCATCGGCTAAATCCCATAATCTAGCCCATACCTATCCAAATTACTAACATTTCCAACAAATTTCACCCCACTCAATATACTTTCCCAACTTTTCCAACTAATCAAACCCATTTCTAACAACCTCAAATCCCAAAGCCCGGCTTACTTCACCCAAAATCTAATAACCATCTCCAAAATATATTCCTCCAACAACTAAGTAAATCATAATTTCCACCTCAAAATAATCACAATAAAGGTCCAATAACATATTTATACTCAACAACATTTTAGAAAAAGTCAACCCAAATCAACTGAAAAAGTCAATTCAACTATAATAACATTTCTACCCCAAATATCGATTATTTTCTATCTCTTATACTATATCTAAGCCAGATAATAATTATATTCAATAATGTCTCATAAACCGAAGTCAACCCTAAAATTCCAAAAGTCAACGGTTCTAAACGCCTCGAATTCCATATCAAACATACGTAATTTCAACTCAAGAATAACTAATTTAGAACCCAAGACCGATTATAGCAATAAAAATTTAAATACAAAAAGTCAACTCAACCTGAACTCACAAAATACTCAAAAAAGCTAACCTTTTTACCTTGAATCGAAGAGGATGATTTGTGAGAAACTCTCCAAAAAATTTGAGGTCCGCAGGCTTGCGAGACGGGAAGAGAAACGAAGAAAGAAATTTTAAGAGGGGGAGAAGAAGCAGGCTCTGGCTGTTTCACCGAGAAGTAAAAATGAGCCTTTGGGCCTAGGTTGATTACGTGGTTAACGGTTGGCCCATTAGCTTTATATGGTGAAACCCGATCGCTTTAATTCAATCGATACTTCTCAGCTTTAACTTATCTCGATAACTAACTTCCAAACAATATGTTTTCTACACCAAATTATATTACCAATTCAACTAATATAATTTCCATCCGATTACAACTTTAAAATTTCGAAACCGAAATATACTACCAACCTAATCGACTGTTGTATTTTCAACTATTCAACTGAAATTTTTGATTTCTCCTCAAATACCCACCGAGCAACTAGCATACTATTTCAATAATATTAGTAATGAACGGTTATTACGCCTCCCAATTCACATCCTCTTGCACACACTTCGATTTTTAACAAAACTTATCTTTGGGAAGTCCTCTCACCGTGATCACAGGAAAGCCTTGAACGGTGACACGCCTTGTGTGTCCGATCCTTTCATGCAAGCGACAACCAGAATTCGTCACTACTTGATGTCGTTCCTCTGTAAGCTTCCTGTGAGATTTGTCTTGATCATTTGTACTAAATCTTCTTTTATTAGACTCCTTTTAACAACATTTAAAAGCAATGTTTCTCTCAAAACCCTTCTACCTCTATCTTGCTTCCTCATCTTCATCTCCCATACAAACAACCTCTTCGTTAAGTCCTCGCATAGTTACTTCATCTCGCATTTTGAGATTGTCAAAGAGAGGAAACTATTGCATTCCATGAGAACTCTCAGGTTTAGGGAGCACTAAGTACCTTGTTACACACTTCCATACGCAGGCTTTGCCAAGGCTTCTGGAAGTTCGGGCTGATGGTTCCCAATTCTGTAGTCATGTCACAAATACTCCTCATTATCTTCATTGCGAAAAGTTCCACTTCTTTGGTGAGAAGAGAAAGTAATCCAATTATCCTTAACTTGACTTCAGACTTTATAGGTTGTGAGAATAACATCCCACATCTCCTTGGCCATCTCACACGCACTCCACTCTACTATACTTCCACGAGCCGTATAGCTCATGACGATGAGCCTCTTTGCCTTTTTGTCGAAGTCGAACCTTTTCTTCTCATCATCAAGAAGGTCATCAATAGTTCTATCGTTCCACTTGTGCCTGACTTCATAATCTCATGTGGCAATGGCACGCAACAATAGAACCGGCTGAGTCAATGCATGTTCTCACCATGTTCTTCCGTAATCAAAAGTTGATTTTGTCGAAGATGACTGATGACACAATTGCTGGGCTGAGATCATAGAGTGCTTGAGCTAGCCATAATCGTTAAACACAAAAAGATGTTGGGTCTTGACCGTGTTCCCTCGCCCGATACCACTTGATGTCTCAAGTTGTTACCATAATATAACACCAAGCTAACTCAAGTAAAAGCACTACGTAAAAGTAATCGACACGAAGTTTTTATACAAGTTGGACCTAAGCTACGCCCTCTGCCTTAGTGTAATACCTTCCGTGATTCCATCGTATTCCACTATAAAAAAAGGTGCCTCACCGAGTATGAGTACAAGTAATCAACCAAAAACTTGCTAAATAACTACTTAGACTGCTAAAATATCGCTTCAATGTAGCAATCACTCTTAATTCTTTTTTGTCACTCAAACACACATATAAGCATATTTCAGAACAACCGATGCTGCTATAAACTAGAGTAAAGCTCCTCAATTTATATTGTATCCTCCAACGGCTAGTCATTTAGCCACCATAAGACCGATCAATCGCAAATCCTCGATTTCAATCAACAACTCTCGACAGTAAAATCTTCAATCTTCAACGGCTAGTCGAGATACCAAGCAGCCGCCCGAAAACCTGGGCGAGCTGAATGGTAAGTTGGGTGTGTGTATGGCACCTCACATCTGAGTCTCTTAACTTTATTCAATGTAGTATCTTCCAAAATTGAAATAGCTGTGTGTATTATGTACTCCTCCATCCTTGAAGATTGTCAAAAAGAAAGTCAAAAGGAAGTAATGATACTTCATGAACTTAATCTCACTAAATCAGCTGGATGGTAAGTTGGGGTACATGTATTGCCGCTGAAGGTTTCTGAGCTATTATACACACCCAAATAGTATTGTGTTTGGGTATGAAATGACTATTTTACCCCTCCTATTTGCAAGTGTAGTAACTAGGAAGTTTCATTAAAAACAAAATTGTCATTTTACTAAAAAATTACTATTCTGGTGTGTATAGTGTTGCCATGAAGGTTTGGGGAAGTTGATAGAGGAGGGGGAGTGTTGATTTATTTTTTGGTTTTATTTTATTGGTGTTATTTTAAATATTTTTTATAGTGACACTTAAACTTTTGTGAATATTATTTTCAAAAATTAATTTTTGTTGTAGTGACTCATAAACTTTTAAAAATTAATATTTTTAATATAATTAACTAATTCTTGCATGAATGACCATTTAAAAATTAAATGAAAATCAACAATTCATAATATCATGTTTTGAAAATTTAGGTATAAAAAAATACTTTCCGAATATCTATTTAAAATATTGAAAGTTTAAGTTCATATGGGGACACTTATAAACTAATCAAACGTGGGAAATTACCCAAAATTTCCAATATTCTTCTTCTTCTAGAAATAAAAAGATAATATTGAAAAATATCCAAAACTGACCGAAATCAATTTGTTTCTCTACAAAGAAAACATAAAAAAGTCGTTGGTTTTGAAAGGTGGCTTTGTTGACCAGCTTCTCATAATTCATGACTTTTCACATTTCTCTCAACATAATTTATTTATTTTATTCATTGCTCAACTTTCTTTGTTTCTGTCCCAAAAAGATTGTCCACTTATTTATTTTCTTCAGAAGTTTAGCAAACAATTGTAGTAGTAATTGAAGAAGAAAAGCAGAGGTTTTGAAGTTTGAAAGATGGCTGGTATTGATCGCAACCCTTTTGCTGAAGAAGAAGAAGTCAACCCATTTGCTGTATAGCTTCAATCTTTCTTCTTACCCACTTAACTTAATATACTGTATTTGTTTATAAAAATTGTCTACTTTTGAATTTTCATGGTTTTTTTTATGTATGTAATCGTTTTTTTTTATTTGATGAAATTTTTATATTTATTAGAATAATAATTAATTACTCCGTAGTAATTAATAGTTAAAACTCCATCTCCATATACGAAACATCAAATGAAAAAAACGAGGGAGTATAATATATGGTGAAAAATATATGAAATGTTAGTATTTTTGTTATTGATGAAGAAGAAGAAGTCAACTCATTTACTGTATAGCTTCAATCCTTTCTTCTTATCAACTTCATATATTTGTCCACTTTTGAATTTTGATGGGTTATATATATATATATATATATATGGTGAAAAATATATCAAAATGTTAGTACTTTTGTTGTTGATGAAGAAGAAGAAGTCATCCCATTTACTGTATAGTTTCAATCTTTCTTCTTACCCCCTTCATATATTTGTTTATAATGATTGTCCAGTTTTGAATTTTGATGGTTTTTTCATATGTATGTTGCATAATATTTGGTGAAAAGTATATCAAATGTAAGTATTTTTAATGAATTTTACTATCAACATATGATATTATTGATTTAGATCGAAGTTATGTGACTTCAAAGTTTGTTAATTTTTACTATCGAAAATATAGCTAAGAAAGAAAATTCTATTTTTAGTTTTTTCCTTTATTTCATCTGCATGATGTGTAATTGTCTTTCTAGAGAAAGGGAAATAATTGAATCATGATTGGTGTTTTGACTGTTGTCGATGGAGCTGTTTTTCGTGTTTAAAACTTTATGCGATGGCTTTCTATGTAGAAACAAATGGGTTCATATCGTTAGGAAAGTTAATTGTTGTTGACGAGTATGTTTATGGATGGATGCATCATCCTACATAGATTAATTATCTTTGAGTTTGAGGTGTTGAATATGCTTTAATTGAACATATTTATTGGGGGTTGTTGAAAGAAAACATTCAAACAAAAGAGAGGCTTTTAATATTTTTTTGGTGCTCTCTGGGAATGCTAATTCTTTTGTATGGAGCAATGAGTTCCTTACTGCTTTTATCGTCTTGAGGTAATTGATAGGTCATGCAATGTGGCTTTACCTTTTGCTATCTATTTATGTTCAGGACCATGGTACTAAAGGAAAGACTGGGGGTCAATCAAAATTTGGTGGAGGTTCATTTTTCACAACAGTATGTTTTTCTCTTCTTTGTTGCTTTATCCTTAAATTAGTGGTGCATGATATTTTTTAGTTCCACTTCCATGTTATGTGAAGTAGCAGATAAGCAGACTTTGGTCATAGGTCTATTAATATTCTCTTCTTAAAATTGATTCATAGGTAGCACCTTGTGACCATTTAGCTTGTTCCATCCCTAATTTGTTCTTTCTTACCTCTCTTGATGAGTAGTTAGTCACCCTTTATGAGATGTTTTTGCTTGGTATTCACCCTTGTTATATACCTTAATATGTCATAACTCTGACCGAGATTTTCAGAATAGTGGAAGTGCTCCTGCAACAAAGTCAAGGTTGTCGCCCCTACCTCCTGAACCTGCCGACTTCTATAATCCTACTGCACCAGTTGATATTTCTCTTGACAATACTGTGGTAGGTTTAAGATCAAGTGCGCTAAGAAGGAATGATTCCTTACTTTTAAATGTAATGTGGACTTTTGATTTCTTAATCCACTGGGTCCCTTTATAGGATTTAAGAAAGAAAGAGAAGGAGCTGCAAGCTAAAGAAGCAGAATTGAAAAGGAGGGAACAGGTACTAATTTATTCATGTGACTCTGTGAGGATGTGTATGGGGTTTGGGTTTGTAATAGTTCTTTAGTTTCCTTTGGAGATTGTCATTCTGATCTTTCCTTTACTTCCCTTCATATGAGAACACCACAATTGATATTGTTACATCTGCTTTGGAACTACTTCTGCTTGATAAGAAGTTAAGTTAAAGTTTATGAGATTTTTACTTACTGTTTTTGTATATTCTGCACAGGAAGTAAGGCGGAAGGAAGAAGCAGCTGCAAGAGGTGATTCCCTGATGTCGTTCTTTTCTCTCTCATGTTGTTTTAAGTGTTAGCTATGTATTTTGTTTCTGTTGACTAATCATTTATGTTTGTTACTGGGATCGAATAAGTTTTGTTCAGTTCTTCTATTCTAGTGTCTTGTTTGGTAAAGAGTCTAAAGGTTTTGTTTATTGAGAACCTAGTCCCACATTGGTTGATTAAGACCTTCCGGATTTATTAATAAGGTCTTGGGCTTTATCCATCTACAACCAATTGGTTTTAGTATGGATCCCCACTGCCCACGGACTCTTAAGTCTTAACATTGTTTGCTTTTTCCCAAAGTTGGTTAAATTCTTCTCATTTGGATGCATTTTCTGTGATTTTCCCACTTTTGTAACTGGCGCATTGCATGAACATGAAACAATTGAGAATCATTCTGTTCTTTAGTTTACAACAACTTTAAGTTACAAGTTTTCCATCTTGCTGACATGCTCCTTTCCAGCTGGTATTACTCTCGAGGAAAAGAATTGGCCACCATTCTTTCCGATCATCCATCACGATATTGCCAATGAAATACCAATTCACCTGCAAAAACTCCAATATGTTGCATTCACGACGTTGCTTGGTAAGTCAACTTAAGATTTCTGGGTGTCAAAAGTTCCAACTATATTTTTAAATCTTTTTACATACAATACATTCAGTGTTCTTCTATCCATTTTATCAGTGATTCCTTCCACATGACATGGTCGTGAGTTTGGTCATAACATTGTACTGCTTTGTTTCTTCTGTATGAGCAGGACTCTTCGCATGTCTTCTGTGGAATCTCATAGCTGTTACAACTGCATGGATTAAAGTTGGAGGTTTGTGTTCCTTTGATAGAAGTTTTTTTTTTGTTTTTTTTATGAATCCTTGAGACTTGACTTACTGATCTCTCTGTTTAACTAAAAAAATTCTTTTACAGATGTGAAAATTTGGTTCCTTGCCGTTATCTATTTCATATCTGGGGTTCCAGGAGCTTATATTTTGTGGTATCGACCTTTGTATCGTGCATTCAGGTATTACCTCAGATTTTGGTGGCAGCGACATTAATATGTCTTGTTTTAGATGTTTCCTTTTGCTGCCTTTAATGACCTTAAGCTTACTGAACTTCCATTTACTGATAATATGAATAGATTAAGACATATGCACTTAGTATTTTGGTTCAGTAGATGACTTTTTATTGTAACATACCAATGGCAAGAGTCAAGACTAGTTTCTCGTTACATACGTTCATAAAAACTAAAGGGCTTCTGATAACCTTTGATTTTCTTCTAGCCTGGAACTAGTTCATAGAAATATGCCATCTAAAAATGGCAATCCTCATATTAAATTTAATGTCTTGCTGATAGCATAACTTCCAAAAATCATCCGATGACATTTTCTATGTCCCTAATCTTTAGTCCCTTAATATTTGTTTTTAAAGAAATCAAATTTGTGAAGGCTCATTCTTGTAACAACTAGTCACTCTAAAGGAATTGCCTGACCACATTTCATAATGCCTTTTGCTTTAATTTATGAATTTGTGAATTTCTTCCAATTTTTTATCAATTGGAATTAGAAATGTCTTCTTTCTTTATATAGTATACTACTCCTCGGTTTCTAATAGATTGTCACATTTTGATTTTAATGAGTTGATTTTTTTCAATTTTGAACTCAAATAACTTTTAATGTGTTACATATTTGTTTGAAAAAAATGTATGAATATGTAGTATTTTCAACATACTTTACTATTAAATTGATAATTTGATTCAAATAAAAGTTTTGGATGTCAATCAAGATTGTAAAGTTTGTTAATCTTTTACCATAAAAATGCAAACATTACAATCTGTTAGGGATGGAGGGGGTATATAGTTGTGGCTCCCCAAAAAGGCATGTGCATAACCATCTAGGCTAGCTTTATCCTCTCGATAGCGAACATAGGGGGTGCCTTGATCATGTTACAACCAAATGTTAACAAGAATTACCCACCTATGTGAAGACTTCATGAATTTCTGGATAAATTGAACATAAATAAGTTAACACGTTAAATTCCCTTGTGTCATAAACTGTCAAGGTTTTTGAATAAATAGAGTCGGAATATGTAATCTCTGGCAGATACGTTTTGATCATGCCATGCAAGTATATGGTTATGGGCATACTTTGTTCACTCATTAGATTATGGCAAGTAAATTATTGAAGGAGGACCCGTCCCACATTGAGTATGTCAAAGCATATAAGGTGATTTATAAGATTTTGGACATCATCCATCTATAACCAATTGGTAAAGTATGGACCTCTATGGATTCTTAACATGGTTTCAGAGTCAAGCCCGTGGTGATGAGGGCACGTGTAACCCCTCCGATGTAAATTCCGGCGAATGCCCGCGAAGTGTCATGCCGTCGAGGAGGGTTACACGTGAGGGAGAGTGTTTATATCATATGTCCTACATCGGAAGTCGGTGTCCTCCCGGATCAATATATAAGGTCTTGGGCTACTCCCTCTATTGCCAATTGGTTTTGGAGTGGAACCCCATAGACTCTTAACATGGTATCAAAGCCAGGTTCTCGATTTCGTCCACGTGATCACCGAAAAACCGGGTTCCACGTGCGGGAGGGTATTGAAGGAGGACCCGTCCCATATTGAGTATGCCAAAGCATATGAGGTGTTTTATAAGATTTTGGATTTCATCCATATATAACCAATTAGTTTTAGAGTTGAATCCCATAGACTCTTGATTCGAGAAAGAGATGATAGTTTCTAAGTGGCTAGCATTGTAGGGAAAGCTTTAATTTTTAATGTTGTCCTTCTGACTCTATATATAGTAAGGCTTTATTTCTTATCTATGAAAACAACCATATGGAGAGGGGTGCAAGTGGAATGTGCATGGGAGGAGTGGCATGTGTGAGTTTTATAGGAAGTAGAAGATGTAATGTCCTGCCCCGGAATCCCAGTATTCATAGACTATTAGATTAGCCTCACAAACTACCTCAAATCTTTTCCAACACGTTTTTGTCCTTATTCTCATGATCACTAAGAGACTTTTAGGGGTCATCCATCCTAGAATTGTGACAGGCCAAACACGTTTAATATTGAAGTTCTTTTGAGTTTGGCTTTCGAAAAAAAGATGCATCTTGATGATATGAGTAGTACCAATCAAATCTAATCATTCTTATTACATTACCCACTCTGGGTCTCGGTATTACAATCTTTCCAGTCGGTCACCTATCTCAGAATTATTTCAGGTAAAATACACTTAGACCAGGAGTTCTTAGGAGTTGGGTTTCCGAAAAGATTATACATCTTTATGGTATAGTATCAATCAAATCTTATCAATCATTATCACATCACCCACTTTGGTTCTGGATATTACAAAAGACTAGATGGGAAAGCATAAAAGACCTAACAAACATTAACATAAGTCTACTCTACATTTGATATGAAAAGCCTCACCTCTGTTCCCACCAACCATGAATTTACTAAGTGCATTTATTTTGCATCCTCACCCTCGTAAAATGCCCGCACGTCATCTTCTCCCTTCTACATAAGCAATCGAAGGCTTACTCATATGGGTTCGGTAGGGGCTTTAATATATTTGACATCTGCATGACTTCAGTTTATTTACAGTATTAGCAAGTGTTGTGGAGATATTTATCCCACTATCTCAAGTCAAAAGTTTAGAACACCTTTTAAAGTCCTTGAGGGCAGTTACAAAATTGTAAGGTGGCATACCTATCAAAGCGGACAATGCCTCATGTGGGAATGAGGTACTTGAAATGCTAACATGACAATGGTGTCGGTTATTGAAATATCTTATTGTCTGTTGGGGCAACTCCCACGTTGTAAGTGTCAAGGATAAGAGATCATCGTTTGAAGAGGGCTCAACTCTCTACTCCATGTGGGGCCTTTAATTGATAAAACCGCGTGGTGGCAAGCCCACCAAAGCCTTACAACGAAACTTCTCACCTTTTGGTCATTTTACCTTATTAGTTTAAATACTGCCAATAATTTTAAAGTTATTACCTTTCTGTAGGAAGGAAAGTGCTCTGAAGTTTGGGAGGTTTTTCCTTTTTTACCTGGTAAGTCTCATTGGATTATATAATGCACTTATGTTGCTCTTTTGTATTACTAGATAGCCTGTATACATAATATTTCCCTCGTTTTGCAGCTTCATATTGGCTTCTGCATCTTCGCATCTGTTGCTCCTCCAATAGTTTTCAAAGGAAAATCTCTTGCGTATGTAATTTTTAATTCTGAATTCGCCACAGTGATCATGTTCAATATTGATTTTAAAGTTAAAATTGGAGAACTTCATTACTCAAATTTCCGGCTGTTCCAACTGCAAATTGCTGGGCTAAAAGTATTGTTTCCATCTATCTGCATTTTCTTGTTTGTACCATTGGTTTGGGATACTTGAGTTATTCAGTCATTAAATTGTTTGCAACATTTTTTTAACCTGACATGCTTCCTCAATTAAAAGTCTAAGCTTATTTTTTAAGTGTGCATAATCCCATTCGCTTGGTTATATCCTATGTTTACTTCTTTTGTGAACTTCGAGCACTTTTTTGTTTAATTGATCCACTATGATTTATCTTCTTCGTAATTCCTTCTTTTGTTTTTGCAACAGAGGTATTCTGCCTGCCATTGATCTAATAGGGGATCAAATGTTGGTTGGAGTAAGTTTAATCGCTGTTTGACTTTCTTTTGTTCTTTGTTTTATAAAACAACTTTCTATTCACTTCGTTATGTTTTGTATGGCTCATTTTTTTATATTTAATCCATCGTAATTTACATCCTGCTAACTTTTTTTTCATGCTTCTTAACAGATATTCTACTTCATCGGGTTTGGACTATTTTGCCTCGAGTCTATGCTCAGCATCTGGGTTATTCAGGTTTGATTCCTTAGTCCAGGAAATTTACTGTTCCTATCATCAATGTTCAATTCTTTGTGCACACTAGCCTTTCCTTTTTTATTTTGCAGCAAGTATATATGTACTTCCGCGGTAGTGGAACAGCCGCAGAAATGAAGCGTGATGCTGCTAGAGGTGTTATTAGAGCTGCAATATGATATGCAGGGAATCAAGTGTCTAGATTGGTGAATATCAGCTTAAATATTTCTACATTCATTGTGTGCTAATATTTTGTATGATAGGGATTTTTATTAGACCCAACTTTGTGGCTTCTAGAAATCATTCCAATTGATTTGAAAACAACTGGCACTGTATAAATTTTTCGTGTTGATATATTTCATGCATATACGTTTGTTTTGATGAAATAGTATGCTTCATTTATGTTTGTTTCTAGACTTGGTCGGACCATCAATGAGATGCTTGATTTGTGATAATTTTTTAGTTTGTTCTAGGAAGCTTCACTAGCAATTGCTTAAATGACATGCACTTCTAATTTTTTGGATTGTCTGAAATTTTTTTTTCTTTTACCATGAGCTTTTTGCTTTTTAATATATTATGTTATTGTTATAAAATCGAAAAATTTCTCGAATTAAACCGGTTAAACATAAAACCAACATTAACCAAATTCAATTCAAATTAAATTTTAACTGATATGGTTGATGTATCTAAAAATTCATGGAATCTGTTTCACAAAAAAAAAAAACGGAAAAAATTTATCAAACCTAAAACATCTCAACCTTTTATTCATGTGCCTTTGTGTCTCCTGCTTTGTGATAGTGTACATCTTATATATTAGTTTACATTATAACTATTCATAATATCTTCAATATATGAAGTATAACTTTAAAAAATAATAATACATGAAGTATAACTTTAAAAAATAATGAGACACCTTGAAAAAGATATAGATGATCTTTTTCTGGGCTAACTAATCTAAATACACTCATTAAATTTACAAGACATTTTACCGAAATCAGTCCTCAATTTACCCCATTCTTTATCATTCAATGTCATGTATTGTTTTTTTCCTACCGTTGGACATTCAAGTAATTATTCAATGTATTGTTCTTTTCTTTCGTTGGAGTTGGAAATTAAAGTAGTTATTTAATGTGTTACTTTTTTTCATTGGAATTGACACTATAGAGATTGTATTTCTAACAAAATGGCGAATATTTAGAAAAACAATAAAATGTTGAAAATGATCACACTGAAGAAATACAATATGTGAAGGAGTCTTTTATAAATAATTATTTTTTAATTGTGGTGCAAATGATAATTGCTTCATTGAAATATAGATTTGAATAACTAAAGACATTAGAAAAATATTAATTTTCTATTTGATTAAGATAATTTGAAGTCATTGAACTATAGTGAATTAAGAGATTGTTTCATTCATTTTAAAATGATTTGCAATATATATTTTGAGAATTGAGAGTGTTACAATTGACTTTACCAAATGTGTCAATGTTAGCAAATTGGTTAAAAAAGTTGATTGTTATCCAAATGTTTCAATTGCATATCGAATATTAATAACTGTTTTTGTTTCCATAGCATTAGCGAAGAGAAGTTTTTTCAAATTAAAGTTGGTTAAAACTTACTTGAGTTAAACAATATCACTAGAAAGATTGGACGATTTGTCAAATATGTGTACCAAAATTCAAAAGGAAGATGAATGTTAAGAAAACATAGATATCAATTCTATTATTGATGATTCTGCAGCAAACAAATTCATTTTTTTGTCATTTTTAATTGTAAGCATCATTCATTAAAATTGTATTGTAGATATAATTAAGGGCCTTCTTTTCTATCTTCTCTCCGGACCACGAAAATGTCATAGAACTCATGTCTTTTTACTCTATACACAGATTGCGAGTTAACCGAACATTGATAAAACTTGACCTTCTTTTCTATCCTCCAAAATACTGCTGGAAACATTGATTGGAAAGAATAGATAAATATATGTAACTCAATGAATATTTAAAAGGGATTAAGTTCTATATTGTTATCATCATTTTGTTCTCATGCAAAAGTGTATGACTCGAAATTACAAAGGTGAATATCAGATATGAGGCAAAACTGCAGTGACCCAGATCTAATCTACTATTTGTATGAATTCTGTGAAATGCATAAAATTCTGTTGCGTAATTTTAATTGTTTCATTGTGGCAAATGTTGGCAGCTGAGGTTTAGCCTATCCTTGAATTATCTCTGCCAAAGACCAAGGTTGTTGCCCAATTCACAGCAACATAAAACCTGTTCCTCCAGCTGATAACGCGAGTCAGGTAAGCCGAACGCCAAATGAACCAACTTATGAAACCTGCCATAGCGATGCCTTTCGTGTCCTGTCAGAAAAATTATGATAACGCGAGTCAGGTAAGCCAAACGACAATTGGAATGTATGCACTTTGAAGAAATGAATCGCACTCCGTCTTAAATATGTTGTTATCTACCCTGTTTCACTAATTGTTCCATGTGCTGGTGAAGAGGATTTCAGGAAGCAAAACAAAAAAATATTCAATTTACCTTAGACTGACGTAAATCGACCAGAGCCTTATAACGGCCTACAGATGCCATGCTTCCCAGATGATTATAGACAAATGGATCCCCAAGTGGCAAGTCCTTTGCACTACATGCCTTACCTCCATTCTGCTTTCCGATTTTGTTAAATAACTCAACTAAAAATTTCCCTTCCCGTTCTGCCACCTGTTCAGGAATTTAGTCTTGTATAAAATCCGTGGAGAAATACTTGACTGCATATGCACTCCGATGGAGTACTCAAAAACTGAAGCACTAAACATCTCAGTGAACTGTATTTTTGCCATTAACTATGACGGGGGAGTTACTAAACTAAGACCGAAGGACTCACCTGAGCAAGTGCTGGAAGAACCTGTTTCCCTGTTTGCTCAACAAATCCAGCACAATCTCCAACTGCAAATACGTCTTCAACTGAGGGCACGCGTAACCATTCATCAACACCTATTCTGTAAAAATAAACCATGTTACTTAATAGGCTTCGAACTAAGTTACAATTTATGATATAAGCACACATCTAACTGTAAAGAGAACCATGATACTTCATTGGCTTCATACTAATCTATAATTGACAATACAAGCAGTTGGATATGTGTTTAACAGAACAGACAGATGGCGTACCTTCCACCAGGAGATTTGGGGAGACTAAGTGATTTTATGAAGTCGGATGGACCAACTCCAGTAGACCAGACCAAGAGACCGTAGGGAACTTCACTTCCATCACTGAGAATGATCTTTTTAGCTTGAACTTCTTTAACGATGCCGCGTACAAGGCGGACTCCACACTGATTTTCATATAAGCATTTATCTGTAAATCCGTAGAAGAATATACACGGTCTATTAGTTAAAGAGAGAAATATGAAGTCACCTTATTCAAGTGCTTGGAGGCATATTGCCTCAATCCAACATCAAATGATGATAGAATCTCATTTGCCTGTTAAGACAATAGAATCAACAATTAAACCATGAAAATTGTTTGACTTGCTGATTGGTTTAAACAAGTGCTAGGTATACCTCAATGAGAGTCACACGAATATAGTTCTTCACATGAGCATATCGCTGACGAACATCTCTCATGATAAAATCACTCAATTCACCACTAAATTCCACACCAGTAGGGCCACCTCCTATAACAACACAATGTAACAGGCGTTCCTTCTCGTCCTCTGATATGCCTGGATTTGACAAATCAAGTTACAACTTAAATTTTTGTGTCCATATAATGTCATATGTTAACACTCAAAATCATGTATTCTTGGTTCATTGGTTGATTGTGTAAAATGATCACTTCAACAAAGTTCCACATTTTGTACTTTGTTTCTTAGTAATCTAACATAAGAAGATATTAGACGGTATCCTTATTTAAAAGGGAGTTGTACAATGCATTGCATGAGATTACAGCCCTACATAAGAGTTTTAGAAACTGACTTGAGCTACATATTCCAATTACCAATAGTCCAGGCTACTAATAACGTGAGGTAGGATCAATTATTGATATAGAGAAAACAATTTTTCCATATAAAATGCACAGCATGTAGTTTCTTCTCATTACCAAAGGATAAAAAAGGTACATGCTGTTCCAGGAATGCAACAGCGACAAGAATGGATTTACCATGCAATTTCTTACTACTTCTTAGTGTAAAAATTAAATGAAGTCATGTAAGATACGAAATCAACCAAAACTTACCTGGATTTTCGGACAACATTAGGTTTGAGAGAATTTTCCTTCTTATTTCTTGTGCATGATTGACTTCACGAAGGAAAAATGCATGTTCTTTCACTCCTTTGATACCAAAAGTTAAGGGCTCAGCCCCAACACCAATGACAAGCTTGTCATATGAAACTTTGAACCTGTAAGGTTCACGCTGGTCTTTATCATCACTTACTGTCTCACAATACACCTATATTGATCAATGGTCTTGTTAACACCATAAACACCTCACCTTCAAACCAAAGACTGCAACAACCTAGTGCAATAATAATATAGATATACATAATACATTCAAAACTTAAGTCCATTAGAGATTTATGCAAGTGTTGCTCAATGTAGGCAACACAACGGTTCTGCGAAATAGTTTATAAGTTATGGGAAACAAATATTTACTCAGATATGTTGAAGAAACCATACTGTTTTTCCCCCCAAATTTCCGATCATGTAAAGATAGATTGGATACTAGGCTAAGCATGGGTATAAAAAGAATGATCGCTTAAGATAACTTACTTCGTGATTTTTTGTGTCAATACTGGTGCAGGAGGCGAGGTAAAAATGAGAATTGGTATCCTTGGCTAATGAGGTCTGAATCTGACTTACTGGCTCAACCACTGACCGAAACTCCAGTGTTCCAACACAAGTCGATGCAAGCAGAGGAGTAAATACCATATGATTTCTAGGTGATATGCAAACAACATCATATATCTTGATATCAATCCCCTTAAGGAATCGACATGCACCCCACCCTGTGCCAAGGACAACAACTCTGGGCTTTTCACCAATCTTTGTAGCCTCCAAACTGGGATATTTCGAGCTTTCATATTCTGAATCGGACTCTTCCACAACCCTTTCAGCATGTGCAAACTGATAATATGGGGTCATCTTCATCCCTCTTCTTCCAAAGCTATTGTGATCTACAATTCTAGAGTCTAAAAAGTATGATGGATTGCTACCTCCTACACCATTGTAATCGGAGGGAAGAGAAAACTTGTGCAAAGACACTCCCTCGCTTAGCTCTTCACCCTGGCTAGTTGGCTTGCCAATGGAAACTCCACAACGTCTCAACCCAGTTCTCGCAATTCTTGACATAGCCATCTCTAGAGTATCTGTACGAGTTGATACCCTTGAAATGTATTGCAGCAGATATGACTACTACAACCGCACTACTCGGGCAGCAGAGAATAAAGTGTATTGAGTAGTATGAAATTCGAAATGAAGAATACAAGAGAACATTTATTGTTTGGTCTGGGGAGTCCAGCCAAAGTAACAACAAAAGTATTGTAACTTCATTCTAAACAACAAAATTGCATATAATTCTCCATTATTCGATGGCATCTACACAGAAGACGTTAAATTCTACAATGGGTGTCTTGAAACAATCTACAAAACTGGAAAAATCATACAGTTGCAACACACACACATAGACCAATTAAACCTGCCATCTTGTTATATATCTTCTCAGATGGTGATGAATTAATTGACCATAAGACAAGGTGGTAAAAAAGTACGTAATTTCCAAATGCATCTTTATTTTCAAAAGTAAACTCCATAACTACTACAAAAAGAAAACAAAACAAAATACCAAAGTTCTGAGAGTTCATTAAGATGATAAGTAGATAACAAGATTAGGCCTAGAGAATATCAACCAAATTTTCACCAATATCAAGATCCCCAAAAATGAAAATCAATCAAAATCTCAGCAGTTTGTAGTTTCCATGCAAGAAAGACCACATTTTAATCCCAAAATAGAGCAACTAAACACATATAATAAATATTCATAATGTAAAACTTTGTTAGCTAACATATCTAAAGTTTGCTAAACATATCTAATAATGAAATATTCTATTGTTTTGCACTTTGCTAAAGTTTTCAAAAAACTTAAAAGCAAAAAAAAATTTCATCAAACTTAGATGTGAAGTTTTATAATGAAAGAAACATAAAACTTACCACTGGATATATAATTCTTTAACCATTTTCTCAAAAAATATATTTATTCGTTCAAAAAAAATTATATTATTACATTACCCTTGGTACTGTTTATCCTTATTTATATGGTAATAAGTTATGTATTTTATACGAAATCTAATTATTAATTAATTAACACACAATGATGTAAATATGGTAAGCTGTAATGATTTATGTCTAAATTAATGCAGCTAAAGAAACATTACGGAAAATCAAGAAAATAGGAGGCATTTGATGATCGTGTTACTTAGGACTTGTCTTTTATGCACATTTCTGATCTTAAGGAATCAAAAGCAATAACATAACAGATAACACGACACTCAAGGGTATATATTCATAAATGTTGTTGGTTGTCATAAGTCTTGAACAAACAAGAGAAAAGTTGCACCATAAAATATATTCAAAATTATGTATTCTGGAAGTTAAAATATTGGTTTAAGGAGGTTTAGCAAAAATTTGATGTGGGCCGGATAAATGGATATATCAAATGCTATCCGTTAAGAAAATTGGTGAGGTTTCGAGCCATGATTTTCATTCATCAGAAATGGACCGGATCAGTAACCACTAATTTATCAGTTGGACTCAATGATGGACCACAGAATGTTTTGATGGACTATGGGGTATATTAGCATAAGGCTTAAGTAGAAATTGATAACCCTGGCTATTGCTTTGTCGCTCATTTTGGAATTAGAGAACGCCCATCGACCATCACACCTCAACATATGAATATCTTGTAACTCACAAAATTTGAAGGCTTTAATTGTCTCATGCAAAACATTCCACGTGACTTTTGCATGGATGCAAGTTCAAGGACTTAGTCAATCAATTCAGTTAAAGTCTTGTACTAGTTTAGCTATCTGTTAGTTATTTAAATCACCCAAATTTGAGATAAGATTGTGGAGTAGGTTGTTGCCTTATTTTTCTCATTTCTAGTAGCAAATAACGTTCCTATTTTGTAAAAGAACAATTGAAGACTGCCAAACTTGAGCACAAGTTATTAGTTAATCTTTTGAACTTTAGTATGGTGTGTTGATTGTTATCTCTGTATTCCAACATCTGATATCAGAGTTAGCTCAATCTGAGAGAAATGCATATCCGAAACACACAACACCAGTAAAGTGAGAATGAGTGATGAAAAATCTCTTATCAAGGTTCCAAAATTTGAAGGTCATTATGACCATTAGAGTAAATAATGGAGAATATTCTCAAAGTAAAAGGATTGTGGGGAATGATTGAGAGAGGTGTTGTGGAACCCTTGGATGGAACTCTGTTGGATAATTAGAACCTTTCTTAGATGAAACTAGATACAAGATTATGCAAAACCTTATCTTTTTCAATGACTGATAGAAACATGTTAGACATATTTTAGATCATAGTACCTCTAAAATTATTTGGGAATCCTTGAAAAATAAATATAGTGTAAATGAAAAGGTGAAGAAAGCTATTAGAAATAGTTTAAGGAGAGGTGGAATATTGAAATGAAAAGAGGGCTTGTGGAAGATTACTTTTGGTAAAATTATATGTGCTAACAAATTAAAACAATGGAGCAAGAAATGAAGTCAGAATAAATAGAGAAAATAATTAGAGAACATTGGGAATCAATTTACCCTCGTTGTGGTCTCATGAAAAATCTTAGAAGAGATGACAGTGGATGAATTGAGGGACTCTCTACGTGAAGAAATTTGTGTCTAAAAAAGATAAGGGTGATCAAGTATTGCAAGTGAGAGAGAGTATGGGAAGATCGTGTAGAGGAAGGGGAGTTTATAGAAGAAAGGGGTGGCGGGGTTTGGCCGTATGAGGAGTCAAAGTGGTTCAATGAGGCGGTTAGATGTTATAAAAGTCATATATAAGGACAATTTCAATATGGATGGGTGAGATTAACTGGCCAGGAGAGGGAGAGAAATCGAGCATTATTGATGGCGAGAAACAAGAAATGATCGGCTAAGCAGACTCTTGGTATAGATTTCGGATGTTCTATAGTATGACTTGGACATGGATTTATTTGGTTTGGTGCTGATTTGGATATGTGTCTTGGACTGAGCGCTTGGGCAGTGCTGATATTTGAGTTTGGATATGGGTAGAGCAGGAAGCTGCGGCTGGATGGGGTATGGTTGTATGAGGACTTGATGTTGGGGTGCTTATGGTGTGAGTTTAGTTTAGCGTGGAGCTTGAAATTTGCTAGATATAGGCAACGGAGTTGGTTTTAACTTGAACCTCTAGATATGGGTAGCTCGTTGACAGACACTCTAAAATAGACAGTGATTGTTGGCTGAGCCTTCACGGATATGGAAGCGTGATGTTTGAATATGGTCAGAGAATGCGGCTTGGTTAGTTGGGTTTGAGCCTTGCTCGATGCTTAGTCTTGAACTAGATGGAACCTTGAGATGGGTTCTGGTTAAGCAACATGAATTACCGACAACTTTGTGTATCTACATATAATGATAATTTTACCATTTTAGCGGATCCGCGTTAGGTCTTCAATTAAAGGCAAAAACATAAAATGAGTTTCCAATTATCCAATTATGTAACCCAAATATTACTATTACTACTACGTAATAATTTGACGATGAAATATTCACTCAGATGCCAATTTAAGTGATTATCCCAAAAATTCTTTTAAATTATAGTAATTCGTTTGTTCTTAATGCTGACTTTTTGCATTAAGTTTGTATTTCATAATTCTTTTTCTATTGATTAATATCGTTCTATAAGCGAAAATTATCTGATTAATAATTTTATTAATAAAAATAAGATTTAACTTAGATGATAGGCAGAGACGGTGAATACAAAGTAATCACTGTGGTGTGATCGAGGAGGACAGCGCAAATCAACATATGAGTTTCTGGGTAAGCAACAATATCCCCACGTGACATTAGTATGAATAGCTGCTACGTATTGTGCAGATACTACCTCTGACGTAATTGGGGATTTCGACTAATTTTATCTAGTTCTAAGTTCACTATAATTTAATTAACATCCTATCAAATAATTTGTATCATAAGTCAATATTTCCTATAAATTTTAAAATGAGTATTATTAAACTGCATCGTATAAGCTTAAATGTTCACATGGCATCACCGTTGGTGTTATTTTTAACGGAGAGTCATGGCCAGCATCTTGTAGGCAGTGAACTTTAATTTCTTTAGATATTTATTAAATGACAAATAACAGCCGTAATCTCCAAGTATTTGATTTGATCTTTATTATATATTGAAAAATTAATAAAATAAATCATTATATCAATTTTAAATTTATTAAATAATTATTTAAAATAATAATTCGATAAAAGCTTTGCGGCTAAAATCGAAATAACAATGGAAGAAATTGGATCTGATATTGCTTTATAAAATCAAATGAAATATTCAATTATTTTAATGATTATATTTTAGGATCGTTGTATTATCGATCTTTAGCTGCCATGTTAATTATTAAAAAGAACACTTTACTATTATTTTACATTTTAATGTCATAGTATTTTATATTTTTCTTTTAAATATACTACCTTATGATTCATGATAATGTTAAATCTTGTAAATATATAAATTTTTCTTTAAGAAATAATAGTGAAATATAATTTCTTTTATAAATGCTATATCGTTTATTAATAAGTTAGATTATTTAAAAGAAAATACAAAATCATGCTTGGTTTTATCAATTGGTTAACCCATACAGGAAGTTAGCACTTAAACGGATAATGGTTGACAGTTTTACAAGGTTATGAAATCTATTTTACGCTTTAAGTTTCTTCGTTTTAAATTTATAGAGAATATCATTACAAATTATTCTAAGTATGAATTCGTTCGGTATTTACAATAAATGTGGACAAAGCCACTTGAACTTGAGACTTATAGGCTTTGCGTGCTTTATCAGTTAGGATCAGATATTTCACTAAAAGTGTGATTGCCCCCTACCATCCCTGTCCATGTGTTACAACTTTGTCTTAAGTAAAACATATCCTTGTGCAAAGTTAACATTTTTAAACGGAGCTTCATGTATGTTTCTTCCATGAAGAATTTTCTGATTTGAAGCAGTTGTTAAATTGTCAGAGCTAGAGTTGAAGTAAATGAACATTTTGACCATCTAAATCCAGAGGCAAATGCTTGAAGAATGAATCTCCAAAAGAAGATTGACGCAAAACCTAATCGGAAAAGAGTATAAATATGTGAGTGTAAATTGGTATGAGCAAGAATGCATTGAACAAAAGCATTCTGCCGACTGGCGGAGTTCTTGGTTATTCAGTATGTGATGGTAGTAGGTTTACGGAATTAAGAGTTTGGTACACCCAGCTATACGCCCTTGAAGAATGGGCAACAGGCGGAGCAGTCGCCTTGAAATAAACTTATCGCTTCCATGAAGCGCTACTCAAGGTAATCGTATCGTGTGGGAAGTGAACTTCATGCTCTGAAAACAAAAGCATTACCCGATCGAATCTCGGTTCAATCTATATAAATCTTCTTCAGGCCTTGGAACTTTCCATTTACAAATAATCAGCAAAGAACTTAACAATTATCAAATTAAGATTGAATTTTTTTTCTGGTCGAATCGTGAGTTTTGGTGAGTAGAAGTATGAAGGAATCGGGATTGGTTGGTCAGAGGGGGATACGTTCCTTAGCAGGCATGTCAGCTGTATGCAATTATTGGGGAAGGAGACTAATGAGGGGGTGTGGTGAGAGTGGGGTGGGGTGAGACGGAGGTAAGGAGGTGGGGAGACGTATTATACATTAAAATAACGTTTTAATAATAAGCTCTTACTTCTTGCAAAATGGGGGGAGGGCAAAATAGTCATTCGCACCTTAGCACTTTTCTTGTTGGGATAAAATAAATTAATTTCTGATTGACTCAATGTGTGTTGCAAGAGATTAATATAGTGTTATCAAACTGAAAAGTCAGAATGCCTGTGGGAGTCGGAGGTCTGAACCCAAAAAATATGAGGTGCATGGGAGGATTAGGGAGACAGGCAAAAAATATTACAGGAATGGCATGAAATGATAAGCCCAATAGTCTGAAGGGTCTTTCATTATGCAGCCTTTTTTTGTAATTCTGTCTTTCTGGAATAGAGCGAAAATAGTTATTTTATCACGGCAATTCTGTTTTGTGTATAACAGGCCAGGTTTGGGCTTGGGGCCCTGACTCTATGTTTCCAAGAAGCAACATAGCAAAACCTCCCTCATAGAAACTTCTGGGAAACCTCCCAACTCTTTCTCAGCTCTTTCAATTTTTCCCGCTTTTTGGTTTCCATTTTCTCACCTTAACTCCTTTTATTATAAATCATTTGTCTGGAATCTTTCAACTGTATCATTTTGATATTCCTTCAGATCTTAAAATCTAGCAAAAAATTATTAAATAAAAAATTCACATTTTTATTGCAAGAATTTCGAGTATTTAAGGTGGTTTGTTTGTAAGTACTCATAGACTCATAGTTGATGATTCATACTCTTTAGGTCAAATCTGAAAAAACCCAATTTGGTACTTATATTTAATTATTGATATTTTTGAGATCAGATCTGAAAAACCCAATTTGGTAAATTAATAATCAAGTAATAAAGCTTAATTTTTTGGAGGAAGATGCAGACAAGGTACATGGAAAGAACAAACAGCATGAAACGTAGTTTGGATCAAATTAGTAATAACCAACAAACTCAACCTGATAACAAACGTCCTGCTCTTGCTAGGTAATTTACCTCCTCATTTAATATATATATAATTCATTTTCTTTTTCTTGAAATACCATTCTAGCTTTTTAGTTATCAATTGTTAAGTAAATTAAGTTTGTATGTTGAAGTAAATAATGCACGCCTTTTTTAAGTGATAACAGATAATTGATGGAGTAATCTGCTTGATAATTACCGAGCTGGTTAGTGATGTTTATGCGTTGCCTTTAGATTAAATTCGATCCAATTTGGAGATTGATTAGCTTGGTTCTTTACTGTATTTAGTTGAATTTAAAGGAGATTGATGGGTTGTTGATAAATTATGGAATGATGGTAAGCAATGAAGGCATGGAGGTGTTTGTCGGGAAAGCTGGTATTATGTAATGAGTTTGTACACCTCAATGATCTTGGATTTGCTATTTCTATCTGGATGCTTGAACTGAATGCATAATTCATTCTTAATGCAATAGTCAATATGCAACTTTTGGGTGATTTGATGTTGAGGAGATAGATGTACTAAACAAGTTTTGGGGTAAATAAACTTAACAATTTTTACTGAGCCTGCGGCATACAAAAGAACTTGAACTAATTCTGCGATAGTCTTACCTGTGTAGTGGCATAAAGAATCTCAGCCAAATGTAAATCGGGGTTTAAGGGCATTTTTATAGTGATGCCAATTTTGGCTATATTTGAATAGTGGTTCAGTTGTCCCTCTTTCTTTATTCCCATCTTGAAACATGGAGAACTTTGTTTCATAGGCAGTTTCTTAGTTCTATATTGTAACATTATGGACTTTCCCGTAATAATAAACAAACAAGATGAAAGTAACATTGGATTTAAGAACCAAAGTTTAGTCAGCCAGAGATTTCATATTGTGAGACCTTCAAGATTTGGACATTAGTTGGCGTTTCTTTGGTTAAGAAAAAGTAAATTGCATTGGCTCGGATGTATATCTATTAGATCTTCTAGAAGCTGATAAGATCGGTATTACTGCTATCAAAGCATACACTAAGTCAAAAGTGTGTTATAGTTGCAGTGATGTCTTGAATTGTTTTCTGTCAATAAACACTCTTCGTTGATCAATTTTTAAAATGTTCAGCCATCCAATAGAGTTTTGCATCTTCAGCCTCCTTCTAGGCATTAAAAAAACTTCAACCAATTATGATTGAGAAGACTTGCCTTTACTTAACACATTTAATGTCTTAATACCTCATATAGATATATGTCATGTCACTGATCATACCATATTCGGGGATTGTAATTTAATCAGAGCCCATGGTTTGTCTTAGTTAATGTCTTGTTTACGTATTTCTGCCTTTATTTCCCACATTACCTTAACAATTATCTTTTCTTCCAAAATATGACATTCTCTCTTTACTATTATGCTAGTACTATGACTAAGAGTGATTGTCATGTAGCATTTGCTAATTGAATTAACCATCTAACAAGTTGCATTCTTGCTGCAGTGTTATTGTTGAAGCTCTGAAGGTGGATAGTCTCCAAAAACTTTGTTCATCATTGGAACCGATTCTCCGAAGAGTTGTGAGTATATGATGATTCTTGTAAAGTTCTTCTGTATAACAAATATTTTATATGATCTTTTATTTCACTTGTTACAAGTCTGTGATGGATGTATCATTAATCGATTAGCCATCAATAATTATCCACAATCTTTACATGTTGTTCTTCATTTTTAGATGTGTCTTTTTCATTTGGAAGATACATCACAAACTTATATGAACTTGAAAAAAAAAATTATGAAATGGAAATTTTTTATAGTCTCTACTGAAATTGTACTTGTAGTAAGATTTTATTCTCCTGCCAACATATTAACTATAGATGCTCTGAGGCTGTTTAACTGTCAACTGACAGTAGAAACTATTGTTCCAGGAAATATATATTTCTTGATTAGTTACTCTCAAACAATTCTTTTTTGTGAGCTAAAGTGTGTTCTGAACATGTGAAAACTGTGGCTTATAGCTCCAATCATATACTTTGTCTGAGCATTTTGGTAGTCCCAAGTTCCAACTACTGTAAGAACATTCTGAAATTCTATTACCAAGTATCGCTTTTAAACACTTATTCTTGATATCACTGATCAAAAAGTTGTTCTCCTCAGTTTTGTGTTATCCATGCCGCTAAAAGTCAGACGAGACAGTTCTAAGACATGCTATAGTTGAAAAATTGTTTCACTGCATATTTATGTATGCACTTATTTTTTATTTATTAATCTACTCTGAGTTCATCTGATAAATGAAGCTATAAGAAACTTTAACTTTCTCTGAGTACATTAGTGGTTATATGTTCTGCTTATAATTTTTCCTGACCAGGTAAGTGAAGAAGTGGAGCGTGCTTTGGCAAAATTAGGGCATGCCCAACTTACTGGAAAGTATGTACAAACTTTTTGAATCTTCCATAATAATTTGTTTCTCTAATTTAGTGGATAAATATAATCGAAATAAGCACCATTTAGTCTATTAAAGAGACCTTTCTTCCGGTATTCATTCCTAAATTACTTTGAGTTCCAGGTCAAGAAAAACCTGGTGATCTGTCATATGATTCTGTTACTGTAATTGAGCTGACACATTCATACAATATGGGTGCTAAAAGTTCATGTGCTTAGTATTGATTTGGTTAATTATAAGTGATCTTAACTATCTGATTCTCAACTCTTATTTGGTTTCTATAGTACTTCACACTCTGACTAACATTGAACTTAACAAACATGCAGAGTTTCTCCTAAAAGAATAGAAGGGCCAGATGGAAGAAATTTAAAGCTGCATTTCAGGTCCAAGTTGTCTCTGCCCCTTTTTACGGGGGGCAAAGTGGAGGGTGAACAGGGTGCTGCAATCCATATTGTCTTGATTGATGGAAACACAGGCCATGTTTGGTGTGGTCCTAAGTCTCAGCAAAACTTGACATTGTTGTTCTTGAAGGTGATTTCAACAACGAAGATGATGATGGCTGGACTCAAGATGATTTTGAATCTCACATAGTGAAAGAACGTGAAGGAAAGAGGCCACTTCTAACTGGGGACTTGCAGATTACATTGAAAGAGGGTGTTGGAACACTAGGAGAGTTAACATTTACAGATAACTCTAGCTGGATTCGGAGCAGGAAGTTCAGACTTGGTTTAAAGGTTGAATCAGGTTGTTGTGAGGGTGTTCGTATTCGTGAGGCTAAAACCGAGGCCTTCACTGTCAAGGATCATAGAGAATGTGGGTTGTCAGTTTGTGCTTGTGCTGTTGCCTAGCATGTACCTTATTTTGTATTCATTCTGGGCTTTGTTTCAGTAGGTACTTGAGCTTCATTGTGCAGTGTACAAGAAACATTATCCACCTGCACTCAATGATGAAGTCTGGAGATTGGAGAAGATAGGGAAAGATGGATCATTCCATAAGGAGCAACAGGCTGGGAATATGTACAGTGAAGACTTTCTGACTTGTTTATGCAGGGACCCACAGACACTAAGAAATGTAAGCATATTGGGTTTGTTTGATGATGATATGACTTCTACACCGTGACTCCCTCTATATTCTTTATATTCTCATGCTTTCTATTAATATATCAGATACTTGGAAGTGGAATGTCAAACAAAATGTGGGACGTGTTAGTAGAGCATTCGAAGACTTGTGTTCTAAGTGGAAAACTTTATGTTTATTATCCTGATGATATGAGGAACGTTGGTGTTGTGTTTAACAACATCTACGAGTTAAGTGGTCTGATTGCTAATGGTCAATATTGCTCAGCTGATTCTCTTTCAGACAGTCAGAAGATATGAAATCCTGAAGTCCTTCTATTAACTAAAGTGACATTATGTGGATGATACCCAACTGGTTTCATTTTTTCAATAACTTGCTATGGTTGCATGTGTTTCGTAGGGCACTTAGATCTATCATTGTGAAGTTTCCACTTCTTGAGTTGTGATCAGTGTGAAGTTTCCACTTCTTGAGTTGTGATTAGCATGTCATGTTTCACTCTGATCTGGTTAAGCCATATCCAAAATTATATTTAGTATATACCACTTTTCTAATCTGGAACACGTTATGTGTATGCAAGGGAATAGTAATTACCCATTAGGGTATAATTTTGTGGCTTACTTTTCTAACAGTCATTAAGGGGCATCATATCGATTTCCTCTTCATGATTTGGTGACGAAGGCATATGAGAACTGGATGAATGTTGTAGAATACGATGGGAAATCTCTTCTAGGCTTCTCCCTGAATAAAAGTTCTGATGCATCTCGAAATGATTTTGGGATAGTGTCCCAAAATCATTCAAATACTTACGATCATCAACTCAACCACCCAAGCTTGCCAGCACCAATCCGTACTGAGCAACCCTCTAGTAGTCCTGGACTAGCAATTGGAGGTATATATCTATAAATCAACATACTCTTGTTACCTGGTTTTGCCTATTTTCTTGATAAGAGCCGGCACTGGGTCCCCAGGGCCGAGGAGCAGAGACTGGGCGCCCAGGGCCAAGAGGCCAGAACCAAGCCTCTCATACTTCGGTTTCTTATACCTTCTTTCTCATTGGCTCCTCAACACCCCCTTTCATTTATTCATATATTTGGCAAGTATTCTAATTTCCACCGACATTCCTATCTAGATCTTGCGGAATACTCCGTTTTTGTTACTTGTCATCCTAGTACTGTTTTCTTGTTTTTTTATTGTCATTCTACTTTTTCTAGGCACATTTATGTTTCATTTTCTTATTATATCCCTAGGCATTAAATGTTTATGAGCCAGTTTTTCTTCTTCTGATATATTCTTCAGGTTTTATTCTCCTTATAAATGAGGGTATACAAGTAAAAAAAAATATTTTTTAATTATTGTACAAAGTGTGGAACGACAAGTAAAAAAAACGGAATGAATAGTAGATAAGCACCAGACCTCCCTGACAATGATAAAATCATCAGTTTTACTATTTTCCACTATTCAATGCAAAGCTCAGTAGTTTAGTCGTTGGTCTTTGCATCCATGTCAGAATAGTGTTAGTGAATGCTTAGGTATTTGAGTGAGATACTGTTTCAGTTTGACAAATTATGCATAAAGGTTCAGTTATACCATTAGAGGTAAACTATTTTAGGATTTTAAGTGTGGAGAGTTCATTTATTTTTAGAAGATCATTATCATTTACGAAGTAATATCTAAAGTATAGTTTATTATTTTTTCCAGGATATGTTAATAACATGAGTAGCAGATACTTGATGCAACCCGAGAGCATGAATCTAAATGCAACCACACAGTTGGATAACCCTTCTTTTCCCACAAATCATCAGTTGATTAATTCATTGGCTCAAGCTCAATCCTCCAAAAATGATGAATTGCTGGCCCTTGGACCAACACAGCCATCCATGCCAAGCTTCCATGCCGGTGGTTCTTCAAATCCTACTACATTTAGAGGTTACGAGGAGTATTTCACTGAGGAAGAGATTCGCTTAAGGAGTCACGAGATGCTTGAAAATGATGACATGCAGCATCTGCTCCGGATATTTAACATGAATGGTCACTCAAATCTTACAAACAGCAGCTACCCATATACTTCAGTTTATACACCAAATGCTGCTACAAACTTTGTGTACAATGAAGAACAAACCCGTTCATCTGGAAAAGCTGTCGTCGGATGGCTAAAACTCAAGGCAGCTCTGAGATGGGGTATATTTATCAGGAAGAAAGCGGCTGAGAGAAGAGCTCAGATCGTAGAATTGGACGACTCATAAAAGTAGCTTCTGCCTGAGGCAATTGCTAGAGGTACTTTCGACTTTCTTTCTTAGTCCTTTCATCGGTTAATCTCAGTTATTTTGTGCTCATTGCTGGGATCAGAGTTATAGTACACCAGTTCACTCTAAAATGAGGCAAGCCATTCTCATTGTACAGTTTTGCCTGTGCAGTTAGATCTTCCTTTTATCCAAAACAACATATATGATCATCGTTTTCGAAATATACTCTGCAACAAATATTTACCTGCAGAAGTCTCAGTAAGACTGAGGTGATGGAGCTGAAATCTACAAAAGCACCAGGAACATTCCGCAGCTTGTGCTATAAGTTTAAGTGTAACCTAACGACCATGACAAATTAAGTTGAATCCGGATTCTCAGTTGCACCTTTTGTGAAACTCTTTTGTTACACAACTTAAGTTCATGACATTGTGTATTAGTTATATTTTTATAAGTAATTTATACATTGAATCAAGCTAGTGTACTCTTTTTTGAATTTGTGTTGTTGTCTATGAAATTTATGTTGTCTTCTTTGAAAAAAACTACAACCTACATTTCATATTTATTATTCAAGATTTGAACCACATTGTTCATAGCTTGAATATGAATGGAATCCGTTCATCGTTAAAAGTTGGAACGCCTAGAGTTGAGCACTAGATAATTTGAGAATTATTTCAAAAGAAATAACGTTGGTTTACGCCAAGCCAGTCATGCCATAAGTATTAAAGGGGCGATTGATTGGGCATATCAATAATACTGAGTACAATATTAAGACCAAGTTCTACTGACATAGTTATTCCTGTTCCTTTCATCTCCTATAGGCCACTTCAAATGATAGTATCGATGCTTTAACTTTATAGTAAACTTCAAACATGAGTACCAATATATGTGTCAAATTATAGTATTGTTTAAATTTTGAACTTTAACTCGGAACATCCAAAATTTAAATCCAAGACCTACCTTATCAAATTGAATATATAGTACTAATATATTTCTTTTTGGGGCCTGGTTAAAAGCACCTATTTGCAAAATGTTAAAATCACCGGCCCACACAGGGTCTGTGTCGTGTTCTTTATTTATCATTAGGGAGGTAGGATAGGTGGGATGCGCCAGCGGGTGAGGCTGAATTCATTAAAAAGCTACTTGATCTGAGATGCTTTTTGCGATATGAGATGCCTCGTGTGAGCGAGCTACATGGCAGGTATGAAGAGGCAGGGGTCTTGTCTTGCCTTATTTCAGGCTACTGCCAGGTTGGTATGGCCCGGAGTGCCATTTGAATTCCCTTTAGAAGACAGCTATCTGCTGTTCTATTGATGGTTGTCATACTAATAATTTGAATATAGGAGTAATACTTATCACAAGACCAATAGAATGATATTCTGATTCTCCTCCGTCGAAGATGCGAATATGCCATTCATGTAAACCTAATTTATTCCAAATTTATTTGCATTTAGCAACTGGCAGACACATTTTTTAACATTTTGTCACTACCAATTCTCGGAAGTCCGAAATTCCAATTCACAATTAAACTGAATACAAAACAGCATAACGAAATTTCAATTCCTTATTTATGTCAAACATTGTTTAATTTTATTTGTCGTTGTCAGTTTAATAACTTCAACTTACACTTGTGTTTAATAATAATTGTGAATATAAGAAAACAAATCAAAACAAACAAAAAATGTATTGATTCTCAAACAGCCAAAATCTTGAGAAACCCTTGATAGGTAACTCCTCCAGCATTGCAATCACCTCCAGCAAGTTTAAGCATAGCCATGACATCCTCATCTCCAGCATCCAAACCAGCCAATCCCAAATAAGTCTTCAAATCATCAACCCCAACTTTCCCATCTCCATCTTTATCCATCACCTTAAACACATCCTCCATAATCCCATCACCATTCTCATTTCTCTTCCCATTATTACTTTCTATAACCTTCTCAAATTCATGGTATTCGACGAAACCATCATTGTTCGAATCAGCCAACGTTATCATGGAGCCTATAACGTCGTCTTGGGATGTCCCGGGGCCGAGGTATCCCCCGTAGAATGATTGGAGATCGGAACGGCTTATCTTACCATCATGATCAACGTCAAGAACATCAAAAGCCGAACGAAGATTTGTTGATGATGATGTTCTTGTGGTGTCAACACATGTTGTTGTTCCTGTTGGACACATCTTCTTTTGCGAAAATGTATTTTTTGTTGCAATTCAAAATGTGGACAAAGTATTTGGGACAATAATAAGTCATGGGTGGTAGGGGTTTATTTATACAAGTGAGTCCAGCAAATTTGGGCGTGGTCGACAAGTTCAAGGAGAATGTGAACATTTTTACTTTCGTATGGCATGATGTCATGTGGCTAAGATTGTATGGTTTATGTTGAAGCTTTATAAGATTCTATATTAAGAAAAAACAATTTTTAATTAGTGTTTCCAGGCGTGCAATATAACGAGTTAATAATGAATGGCAACCTTCCGAGGAGGACTATAAGCATATCCAAACAGTAGTATTTAAAAACTGTGAAATGATTATTTTATTTCTAAATAAAACTTCCTTAAATACTACACTTATAAATAGATATACTTATAAATAGGGGGCTAAAAGATTTATTGTTTGAAGTGTGCTTATATAGCACTTGCAACCTCCCGCATATTTTTTTTTATAATAATTTTGATTTGTTCTTATTTAAATTAAATATTTCCTCCGTCCCTAAAAAATTGTCACATTTTAATTTTAACGAGTTGATTTTTTTAATTTTGAACTCAAATAACTTTAGTGTGTTATATATTTATTTGAAAAAAATATATCAATATGTAGTATTTTCAACATACTTTACTATTAACTTGATAATTTTGATTCAAATAAAAATTTTGGATGTCAATCAAGATTGTAAAATTTGTTAATTTTTGACCATGAAAAAAACAAATATGACAATCTTTTAGGGATGGAGTTAGTATGTTTTTTGTCTTTGAGGTGAAACTTTTGCCTTATGTATCTATTATAATAAATATATAATTGAATTTGTTTCTTAAAAAATCTAATTCGGAGTATTATTTTCCGTATATAGTTGAAATTCATTCATGATCAAAGCTTTCACGTTAATAAAAAAGCGTAAATAAATGTAAATTAAAGATAATATATGGTATCAATTTATTTCTTCTCATATATAATAATCCATTCAACATTTGCACCACAAACAATAATATATGTTTAATATCCAATAAAATATTTACGTTCCCCGAAAATAAAAATTTTTATTGATTAAATTGAATGTAACATAAACATTTGGTAAGAAATATGTAATAAAATTTTGGGCATAAAATAAAATCAATTAGATATATTATTGATTTAAAAATAGATTGATTATTTGTTAACAAACACATTGAATTTATTTGGGATTGTTTATTGGGTACACAATGATTCAAGCGAAGACTTCCAGTCTCCAAGTAAAGTGC
The DNA here is from genome assembly GCA_019722365.1 of Lithospermum erythrorhizon. NCBI lineage: Eukaryota > Viridiplantae > Streptophyta > Magnoliopsida > Boraginales > Boraginaceae > Lithospermum > Lithospermum erythrorhizon. The sequence continues at coordinate 65,494 of JADFUC010001491.1, forward strand.
TCGCAGCCATTTAAGACCTCCAACTCTTTTCACACATGTCATTTGGGAAAATTTTGTGGAAGGCCTTCAACTCAAAATTCGGAGAATAAACTTTATGCCATAGAAAGAGAATTCGAGAACAGTACTTTCTATAAACCACATGGTCCACGCTTTAATTTAGTCGTTACCAATGTCAATTTCATTTTAGATATTTGTGTTTTTCATTATATTTTCTCTTCTATATAAGCAAATCAAATGGGTCGGGTCGGACCAACACATGTTTGGTTTAACCAGTACGGAAATGTAAACTAATTACGCGATTTTCTACTATACGTAGTTAAAAATCGGTATTTTAAATCGCATTTAGCTAAATAATATGGGGATTACAAAATTTTAACGAATATATTACATTTTTCAAAAAAATTAAAGACATAAAATTAATATTTAAAAATTTAGCCGATCGACTATTTCTCGACCTTCAAAGCAGCCCATCTCACTGCCTAACGTAAATCACTAGTAACTATTATGACAATTCTACTTAGAGATGTAACCCCCTACCTCATTTATGGCAATATTATACTCCTATGATTAGTTAATATTTTTTTTAACCAAAGATACGTTATCATTTGGTAAAACGATAAACGCATAATATAAAATTTTATCTAAACAATATAACTAAGACACCTGAAAGAAGGCCAGAATTAACCAATGTCGGACAGCTAAGTTGTTTTTCTCCAAGCCACAATTCCAACGAGCAATTAAATATGCCACATTGTTTCCGAATCTCTTAACATATCTGAATGTCAGATCCAATAATCTCTCGACATCAATCGCCCGATAATAACATTGATCTCAAGAGGTACCGAATACTCTCCTACAATACTTTTGATGAGTATCTGAGAATCTCTTTCAACCTCGATATTGTACCATTCATACCTCCTTGTGATTAGTTAATATTTGTGAAAGATTTTAGAAGGGTTTTCGGTATTTTATTGGTCATTATTTGATTGTTTTGAGTGATTAATAGACAAAATACTTACCTGCTTATCCAAACGCTTTTATACTCATGCTGAAAATATAATAATTGCACTAGAAAGGACTCGAGAAGTAGAAGCCCACTCATGAAATTTTCTAGCAAAATACGAAAAGGATCAAGTGGATAATATGGAATTAAAAAAGTCCGTTACGTTTAAAAAGATCGAGAAAATCAAAAGCCTCGAAAGTCAACCTAATATCTTTCGGACTTTCACACAAGTAAAAGGAGTCCCTCATTTTTGGTGGAGACGGGTGTGCATCTGCAAGCAAGCAGCATCATTAATTTATTCTCCGAATACTTTTGTTTTGAAGTGTGTCGTTGACAATTGCTAATATTTTTACTCTTTATTCATTTATAATTTTAAGAATATTATTTAATATTTATTCTGGTATGAGTAGTAGTTAAGTTTATTATTACTCCCGTGTCGACGCAATTTGACAATCGTATTTTTTATTCGATTTTGATTTCATTATATACGCATTCAGTATTAACGATCAACTTACCTGATTCCGACCTACCTACCTTTACAGCGGTATCCGTCCGAACCTCTATCCAAAGAGTGCCCGGCGCTCGATTTCCTACAGACATTATATATTATACTCACTTTGTACACCACTACGTGTAGACTTTACCACGCGCAATGTGCCTTCACAACACACTTCGTGGGATTTCCAAAGATTTTAAGTGGCCTCGTGAAATATCCGTGACGTACATCGGTGGCCTCGTGAAATATCCAAAGGTGGCCTCGGTGCACATCCGACGAAGACGGGGTTCATGCAAAGAAACTTCGTAGAGAAGACAACTGCTTTTGCCTAGGCCCCATTTGCTTAACTAAGAATTTAATTACTGTCTGATATCATAATGTGAATTAGAATCTCAAATGTTGTATAAAAAAAAACTTAATTTGATTCAATTATTTTAGAATCTGACCAATTCTTTTATATGAGAATCTCTAAGTATTATGTTTAAGTCACCATCCGAATGGAAAGACATAGTAGATCACTTGATTAATTAATTAGTGAGTTGCTACACGAAGCGTGTAATAATTAATTTGCCTCTACTGCATTTCTCAAGGCTCGCGCTTTCTAATTTAATTAATTCATCTACTGTATAGGATGTTAATTTAGGAATACTGGTGAACTCCGCGAACCGAACGGGTATACCGAATTAACGTAGAAATCGACCTGTTGTATTCCATTATTCGGGTAGATAATACTACTATTATGTCAAATCGATACCTTTTTAATCTATACTATATATAAGCACGCAAAGCGGCCATTGACGGTTAAAGTGAAGCCAAATTAATGTATTTACTATTTTACCCTTCTGATAATTTTTTATTTTAATTTTCATAGTAACTTCTTCATGGTATAACCGGCTAACAAGATAAATTCTACATAAACTACTATTATAAATATTATCTACTACGTAATACTCCGTAATTATCACCAAGACAAAATAAAAGTTGTTTTACAGTCCTCCATCTTTATTTTCTTCATGATAACTTTTTCATCTTATTTCTTTTAGGTTTTTTTTAAAAATTTCATTATAATTTTATTATAAAATAATAAAATACTTCAGATGCGCAAGACCGCGCACATATCACTAGTCCTTTTAATCTATAAGTTTATCCATTCTAAATTGCTAATTCTATTGTTAGTTTAAGTTTAATTATTTTAACACTATAAACTCAATATGTGGTTTCATTTACAATTACAAATAATTTAAATAAACAAGTTCTTCGATGGATTCGAGCCTTACTTGAACACTATATTACCTACGACTGTGCTCTTGCGAGAAATATAATTTGTTCCATCAAATTTCTATAATGTCGGGTGGTGGCCGCATAGACTTACAACTAGTGTATGTCAGTGCTCAAAGACCACCTGTGTATCACTAAATACTTGCACCTTCTTAGTCCTAGCGAATTCACCATCCTTCTTGAACTAAAGGAACATTCTGAAAAGTTATGTTCCCTAAAATGACTGCCATAGTTTGTTCTATCAAACCTAATCTTTTGAATTACCCAAACCAAAAAATTAAGCCAGGTAAGAAGGCCTACAACATGTTAAAAAAACGAAAATGAATTGCCTCTAGAATAGGAGAACGACTACTATTCATTAATGATACGGTTAATTAATGTTCATTAATCTTCATATGCACCAAATATCAATGTAAAAATGGTACACATTACTAAAATGTACCATTATAAGACAGTACAATTAAATTTAAAAAAAAAAGTGTACCAAAATTATATAATCCGTTGAACAAATTAGAGTGTGTATCAAAATTCGTAGAACAAATTGGTACAGATGACCTAAAAGTTAAAAATAAGCTTATATAATTGACATTAATGAAGTTTTTTTTAAGAAAATGATACATATTATCTAAAATTTACCAAAAGAAAAAAATAATATATTATAAAATTGTATAATTTATATTTTTAATCATTAATGAAGAATATGATCAAAATGCTTAATGAATCGTAACTTTCCACCTAAAACATACATAAAATAGAGGAAAGAACAAAGAGATTCTCATACAAAGTTGCAATATTTTATGGTATGAGAAGAATGTTGGGTGTTTTATGAACTTTCAAGGCTATACTCTTGATAATACACCCTAAATTTCGACTAAAAATATGGTATTTTATTTTAACAAATAGTGAAAACTCACTTTTGAAACAATAGTTGATTTGTTATAAATGTAAGTAAAGCAGCAAAATAAGAGAACAAGAGAAAAAGTATAAGAAAGGCTTTATTCATGTAGTTAACATAATACATAGGAGGCCTATTTATAGGCATTACAAGAGACTGACTTGATAATTAACTCTTCCTATTCTCTATCAATCGACGACATCCACTACTAGATACCCATTCATATCACTCTCTTTAGATGTACAATCATCAGGAACATGCCTCGTTAAAATCTTACTAGGAAAAATCATTCCGGGATAAAACTCGGTGAAGGGAAAAAAAGAGGCATTATTCTTAACATACGATACAATGTCTCATTAAAAACATTATCGGGGAAAAACCTATTTGGGACAAAAACTCGATTAAGAAAAAAGAGTACAAGGTGATTAACTCCCCTCATAACCATATTATTTGACATCCATTAGTCGACGTAGTCCTATACTTGCGATAACTTTTGAATATCGAGGTGGGGGAGCCGATTTAGTTAAAATATCTCACTGATTATTACAAATCGAATTTGGTCAACATCGATTTCACAATTTTTCCAAGATAGCTGCGGAGTAAGAAGACCAATATATTTCGTTTTATCTCATTTGATATGCCATTCCTTTAACCGTGCAATACATGCATTTAATATCCTCATAAAAGACGTCAACCAACTTTCATATGATAAATCAAAGTAATATGGATTTGATGGATCATATTCCTCAACCAAACTCATTCACGACTTTCTTCTTATATTTCAAGATTTATGCGTGTCTTGATGATGTTGTTGATATAGTTTGTTTCATATAACACCATGAAGTACATCACTACTAATAAATAAATGCCATGTGATCTTCCAATAGAGATCATATAAATATCATGTTCAATATGTTCTACTAGAACAATCTCATATCCATTGTCCATAACTTCACTCCAATGCCTTCGTGTTGGTGAATCCATACTTTGTTCCAACAAATTAATAACAAATAACATATCGAGTTTTGTATGATTAACAAGATATATCACCGCTTTCAATAAGACTTGTAGCATGAGTAATTTCAGACTAAATCATTCTTTATACTTGATGGTCATTTGTTCACATCTTGTGATATTATAATTGCCGAGGTACTTAATGGCTTATCCATAATATTTTATCTCAAATTACTTCTTCAGAAGTTTACAATTGAAGCTCTGTGAGTTCGAATGATGCTTAAGTCGTAAACATAAATTGAAATTTTCATAAACCTTTCTTGAGATCTTTACATGTAAATACAACGCTATGTAAGATTATTCGTTTAACCAACTTTGGTTAAATAGTCAGTAGAAAAATCCTATAGGACAAAAATCTAGTGAAATAAAATATTATATTCTCTTTAGATATCGTTTAGGTAATTGTCTCATTAAAAACCTTACTAAGAAAATGTCGAGGAAATCAATGAGAATCGATTCCCTTTTTATTATGCCCATACAATTGTGTATCAATTCATTTACCGGTTGGTTAAATGTGATTATTGGAATTAGTGTTCACCTTAGTAATTGTATATTACTAGTTCGTCTCTCATGATAATTTAAGGGATTATGAAAGTATTGCTGATTTTTTACCATTAATCGTTATAATAATAGTAATTGGTCAATTATTATTATACAACTTACTATTATCTCAGCCTGTAAGGTCACACACATACAAAGGACGTTGATTATATTTCATGTATGAAATTAAATCCACATTTGCAATCAGAGTCATTGTAATCAATCTAATATTTCAATTAGATTACATTGATAATGTAAAATATAAATTGAGTGAACCCGAATTAATTAATTAGTCAATTGAATTAATTCGAGAAGTTAGTCAAGTTGTTAGTAACTTGTTAATTACTATTAACAACTTGTTAGTGTTTGATTTTACTTAACGGTTTAATTAAACTTAACGTGTCGACTATTGCTATTCGGTCAGTTTTAGTTTCAAGGCTATATAACCAAACTTATTAGGTTTTTCATCATAACATGTTTTCATGAAATGAAAACAAAAGCCTCCTCCATTTCTCCTCCATGGTCGAAATGTTCAAGGGAAGAATTGAAAATTCTTCTTGGATTTTTTCATCCAATCAACCATGTTCTAGCAACACAAATGTAGATTCAACCTTCCTGGTGCGCAACTAACTGTAGGCACCATTTGAAGGCTCAAATTTGTAATTCAAAGGAGGCTTCGTGGAAAGAATGTTGATAGGCTTCCACGACATTGTAAGTGCTCGTTATTCGTAATTGTTACTATGTGTTTTAGATTAATTTATATCATTTCAGGATCCGGGATTTATGAATTTGGTGTTTATCACACCGAAATTCATACTAGATTCTAAATGTAAAATCCAAAGGAAAAAAAAACTAGTGAAGGAAAAAGAGTACAATGCATATCATATGTCCCTCTAATGAGATCATCATTGTATCACTGTATATCATATCTCCCCCTGATGAGATTATCAGTGTAGATTATTCAAGTAGAATATCCAAATAACGCTACAAATATTTATCCATATTGCATGATTATTCAATCATGTATCAGTTGTAAGATATACATTAGAATTGGTACTTCAAGATCAAGTTCATATCTTTCAAAATGAGATATTAATTATCTCTCATGAGTCTCATTTGATTAAGATTAAACATTTCTATCATATTTCATATATAGTCAACGTTCAAGTGACTTGCCTAAGTAATATATACCTTCACAAGGTATTTCTTTCCAGATCTGTTTGTAGACTTATTGTCTAGCAATTGATAACTCTGAGTTTCTTGTACTAACATATTCATCATAATTTAGTCATTGAGAACTCTTTAGGAGTCTCTATAAACTATAATCAAATATTCTATAATATCATGAATATTTAGATCATCAATAATAACTAATCAACCATAAAGATATGTAAGATCAATGTCAACTTCATCGTTAATAACTAAATGTCTCATATTACATAATAAGTAAATAAATATATCATAAAATCACATAAAACACAATATAAAGTCTTAACTAAACATGTATCATATACTATCGATAGATTTGCATATACATGTAACGGTGAATAAATGATCATTCAAATAAATGTCTAATAATGCAAATAACTTAATCCATCTTCGTGGATGACTTTAAATATTCAATATTTTCATATTAACTCACCGAGCAGCATCCGAATATAGATATGTGCTTCAGGCATCACAAATCTTTTTACATATTTTCATGTATACGTATTTCATTGCATGCTACATTATAAGTCATGCACGTAAATCAAGAAGTTATCTTTTGTTGCTACCAAACATTTATAATTTTTATACCCTAGATCAAAAAGGTGTATGTGTCACTTTACAACTTATTTAGTGCTTCAACGTACAAATATATATGACAAATGTTAGGTCATTTATTCTCACATGTATCCAGGACATAATGCACTAGTATCATCTTCATTAGACTTCAAGTCTAAATTTCACTCTATATAATGCCTCTGCTTACTCTGATTACAGTTTTTCTTTGGTCATTCATAATATATACATCTACTCACTTAAGGAGTAGTGTTTAGTCTTACCTGCATTGCCTCTGTCAGGATCATCTTCTCAGCTTCATTTGAGATAACTCAAACTTGTGCATATTGAAGTTCATGACAAACTGAGAGAATTTGTCTGTTAGACTTCGTGACGATCCACAGCCGCCTTGAGAGACACTGGTGCCCAGGGCGTTGAGTCGATCGACCAAGCCAATCATTTTAATGATATGAGGGCTCGCCCGTCTGCTCCCTTAACTTATACGTCTAATGGAGCAATGCACCGTGTCATATCTCTCGCTCTAGCTTCCTTTCGAATAATTCCTCGTTGCCGGTATATGTCATACGCCGCCACCTTTTCATATTGAATTTGAATGAAGGTTCATTGGCCAGCATGAGACATCGACATCCACAGCATCGCACTTGTGCTTTTTGTGGGATCCTTTTCTCCAAATGAGGTAATTAATACAGTTTCTGGAGAACCTGTTCAAGACGTATTCGCCTTCTCATTGAGAATAATTCTCAAATTTCGAGACCACTCGTCGAAGTTTGAATTATTCAGCTTGCACTTTTCAAGTGCTGAGCGAAGCGAGTTTTTATGAGTAGTAGCAGCAGCCATTAAAATTCTACAAGAATGCAAATAAAACATCAAATGTAATCAGAACTATCATGCTAAACATTTACAACAAATTGTAAAGTAAATACTACTCAAATCTCACGAAATATATTAAGACAAGCACCTATTACACTTGGATCCAAACTAAATATCTAAATATTTTAACTAGCTATAATAGTAGGTTATCAACCAATTATGTAAAACTACATAACTCTTGTGTCGTTAGCATAGCTATTCAAGATGCTACCCGACTTTTGTATTCGACAAACCGTTAAGATACCAATTAAACCAAATTACTTGGAATGATCATCCAAAAGCCCACAACGCATAGTGAAAAATCACTTCAACATGATCCATTGTCATATCTAAGTAAAACTCAGAACACCTACCATCACAACAGGTCCGAGCACGCAGAACCGATTTCTTTCACAACTTTAAAATTGGCTTCGACACGCTGCTTAAATTTTAAATTGGCGATTATTATTACTTTGCTTTATTTTACCATGCAATCGTAGCACATAATCAAGTACATGTACAATATGAAAAATAAACAAGTAATGCACATTCAAGAGGAATATGATACGACCCTCAGTTCCCATTGTTTTCAAAACTCAAACTAACATTTTACCTTATTACAATTTCTTGTCTTCAAGCTCGAATTTCCACTCAAGTCTGCCTTGAATTACAATTCAAATACACTAATCCTAACTTAGACAAAGAGTGCTTCGGTGGGAGAAACAAGAAAATAAAATAAAATAAAATAATATGACCACAAATGGTCATATATCGACAATACTGCATGCATACCGAAAACACTGTCATATCATCACACCTCCATTCCATAACAATATATATGGGCAAACATTAAACAAATAAATGCACTTAATGTCACATATATTAAATGAAATGAAAATAATTGTGTTCATAATCACTAATTAATTACCCATTATATTTACAATTAATTATCAATTAATGTAAAATTCTAAATTCAAAATATATTCACATGATTAATGATACTATTATAATAATTGGCCAACCTATTAAATTATGGAATAATTACTTACAAGTAATTAACTCCAAAATTTAAAATTTAAAGAATAAGGAAAATATTTTCAAAAATTAATAATTAATGAAAATAATTTTGAAAGGAAATATAAATCAAATTTAACGCCATTCAAGTATATATATTCAATCATCTTAATGATAAAATTTATGTTTAACATTTAAACCGAAATTAATAATTACCAATAAATTTTAAAACCAAAAATACTACATAAAATACATCATAAGGTTTTCAAAACTAATTTACCTAACTTCAACGACCAAAAACCGCTGCCCGGCCACCCACGCACGACACGCTGCCGCTGCCATAGCACGGCCAATGGGCTACGCCCCGGTGGCCGAACGCCCACCTGCACCGACGCCTGAGGCCGCTCGCAGTTCACAAGGCCCGATTTTTGTAATTCATTTCCGCTTTTCCAGACACCGCAGAACTTTTGTAAACCGATTTGGGAGGCTCTAAAAAATTCAAAATTCTGGGATTTTTCTTGAACATCAACAATATCATTATTGAACACGCCCAAGTGGTAGTTTATCAAAACACTTCTAGTTTTCGATTAAACCCACAACAATCCGGTGTAAATTCAACGAATTTTTTGAGTACTTAAAAAATTCAAAAACTTCGGAAAATAACTGGCATAAAACCTCAAAGGGTCAACACACAGCTTAATTTCAGAATCAAATTTCTAAACCTCAATCAAAATCGAAAATGATTCTACCTTAAATTAAAAATGTAAATTAATCAATTTTTAATCCCTTTCAGTTCATGAAACAATTAAATAAACTTCAAATCATCAAAATCAATACATGAAGTGATGATTCCAGCCATGTGAAACATATATCAGGTCAAGGATTTTTTCACGTTATATATTCAACAATTGAATATACAAATCATGAAATAATCAAAAATTAACTAACAACTATGTCAACACACAATCAAATTCTAGATAAAATACATTAAACTTGAGCAGCTCGAGGCCGTTAGAATCTAGCATGATGAATTTAATCAGTGATAAACACCAATTCATGGGCGATCCCATTCTCAAAATAATGTAAATTAATCTAAACATAAAATGACAAATGTACGAATACGTTAATTCTACTTTTCAACGGAAGCGGATTAACCCACTCCCCACGTGAGTGCCTCGGAAAGCCTCAAGATCCTCTCCAATACTTGTTCAACACCGATTTGCACGTCTCTGTATCGCACACACCAAGCAGTGAATCGAACCGAGCTCAACTGCTGTGAGTTTCAGGATTTAATGTGAACCGGAAGACAAATCTTCCACCCTCTAGAGAGGAGGGGCGAGTTTCTTTGAGTAGCGGAGGTTTTTGTGATTCTTTTTGTCATGAAAACCTAATCCCCTTTAAATACCAAGTCTCAAAATTCCACTCAAGCAAGAACTCAAGAAATCGCTTAACTCGTTAACTTAATTAGACCGCTATGAACTTCTAATTAAATAAATAATGAGTTACTAAGGAGTTGTTCTATTTTAATTAACTTAACAAGTCAATTAAAATACTAACGAAATACTATCGGTCATTATCAAGTTATTCATCGATTCAATCAAGTTAATTGATTAAACTTGCAAGTTTAACCAATCGATGTTCGTCAACATATATATTTGACAAATATATAAATATTGAGAAATACATTTCTCAATATACAAGTCTCGTTTAATTTCATTCATGAAGTATTATTCAATATCATTAAGGTGCGCCAAATCTTCTAGGCTCGTATAATAGTAAAACAGATAATAACAATACTGACTAAATACTATTATTATAACGACAACGAGTAAGATCTAGAATCGGCTTCATAACCCCTTAAATCAAGTGAGAACCCACACTAGTAATATACCATACTAAGGTGAACACTAAGTTCCAAGAATCACATTTAACCAACCCGTAAATGAATCGATACACAATTGTCGCAACGGGCACAATAAAAGTGGAATCAATTCTCATTGATTTCAACAAAACATACATCCATCCAAATATACAACCAACAAAACCCAACTTAGTCTCCAAAATACATCATACAATAGTACGGTCACACACGACTCGTAATATACAACATAAAAAGTCTTGAACATACCACAGGAAAAGATAATAGAAAGACCGCCGAGCACTTCCTATGTCACTCACTACCTTACCTACGATCTTAATCCGCAACAACGTAGTCTCAAGAACCTCGACGATCAATCCCTAGAAACCCGAAAGCATAAACGCCCGCCCAAAAAGAGAATGGGTGGAGTAAGTCATGTTTGAATACAAATACAATGGTATCCAACCACACATAATCATAATTATATATAAAAGCATATGTATAACATTTGACGTAATTACCAAGAACCACTACTCACCAATTAAACAAAGAACATCTACCAGACTTAGATCACTGAGCAACAACCACCTATGGATATACCTGGTCCATCTCAGCAGAGACCAGGTCTCCCCCTATGATTCCCCCACTGGAGTAGTATTCGAGGGAGGAAATTCGTGAAGAAGTTCAAAGAAGGGTTCACTTGGCCTCCCTACTGCAGTTAAAGAGCCATTTTCTACCCCGATGCAGTCATGCCGTTTACTATGCGACTAAATGCTGTACATATATCAATGGGGTTCATTTTACCTCAATTCACGCAGTATAGTGGCATACAGAGATCCGCAAAAGCATTTGAAAGGATTCTTGGCTCAAATGACCATCACTACGAATGATATGGACATTTATGCCAAAGCTTTTCCAAATAGCTTAACTGGAGCTGTGCTGGATTGGTATATGAAATTGCTAGCAAATTCGACGATTCCAAGCCATACAACGATTTATTTATCGCTAAGTATCGCATCATCCATTTTAATAAAGTTAGCATTTAGTAGAGCTTTAATGGATTAAGAATGTGTGCACCACGTGAGTCGCTCAAAGATTTCGATGAGCGATACAAAGCCATTTTACTAACATCATGACAACACAGCTTATATGACTTTTTTACCGTGCCTAAATTATAAGGCGTTGGCATTGGGAGACACTCTTTGACTAAGCGATCTAATTGACTAAGATGGTCAATAAACGCATTGATTTGGAGATCCTACAAAAGAAGGAAGGTCCCTCAGGCGACTCTACGAGAAAAGTCGAAGTAGGGGCGGACAATTCAAATAAGCCAATACGGGATGACCGACAGATGTGGGCAAAACTTAGAAAAAGACCCTACTCAAAACAACACAAGGCGGCCAAATCCTATTTAAAGTCGCCATCTCCGAGATTTATCTCAGACGATGAACAAAATTGTCGCTAAAGCCTCCTCGAACGGCAGGACATTAGGCTTAATGTGAGACAAAGCCAAGATATTAGAATATCATGTGAGTATCACGATTAATGCATTTAACGAATGTCAGCTGCTGAAATCGAAAATCTAATCGCAGGGACATTTGAAGGAGCTCAGGATATGCGGTGCACAACACACCGGCCACAAAGTTAAGTCCACCCCGTGAGGAAAACAGAAATAGGCACGATTCGGGCCACTTAGATCGACCGGTCGTGATTGACACAACTGGGGCTAGGAGGAGGTGACTCGAGAAATTCTAGAAAGAATTATGCTAGAAGAGAAGTATATTCCTTGTCATCTATCCCAATGTCTGTGGAAACTATTTCTTTTTCAGATTCTGAATTGCAAGGCCTTGAGTTGCCCTATGATGATCCGGTGGTAATCGCCCCAGTTATTGCGAATTACACCGTGGAAAGGATGTTGGTGGATACTGGAAGCTCAACATATATATTGTATTTGTCCACCTATGATAAATTGGGCTTGCCTCGCAACATGTTATAGCCAATGCACACACCTTTAACATGATTTACTAGGCATTCGGTTTATCCAAAGGGAATGGCAACTTTGGACTTTACTGTGGGCTCGGGCAGAAAAAAAATCCATAATCGCAGCTCGCCTACGCGGTGGACATTCCCGATTCCTCATACAAATGATTGATCGACGATCCATACACCGCTATAGAAATGATTGTCTCCCCACTACACCAAAGATGACGCTCTAACTGCGTGGGGCGTGAGCATGCGGGTAATCAAAATGCGCCGAATAAAGACAAACTGTTCCACTTTAGGAAAGGAAACTTAAAGGGCAAGGAAACGCTGTCGGTAAAAAAAACCATCACGAGTTGATTTATCACTGTAAGCGGTGTCTGTGAAAGTGACAATGCACCCCAGAGCGAAACTCGTGGAGACCTGTTTCTCATGAGAAATTGTCGTTCCATTCATAAAGTGGGAATCCTGCAAGAAACATTCCAGTAGGAACATTTTTGGATTTAAGATCACAAAGAAGTGATCGATTCGCTGATCCGAAATATAACGACATATTTGCTCGGGACCCAGAGGGTATGCCTGGGATAGAGACATCAGTCGCCTTGCACAGGCTGCATGTTGACTCTATGTACAAGCCCATTAAACAAAAGAAGGGAACATTTAACGATGTGAAGAATCAAGTAGTTATAACATAAGTTGAGTTGTTATTAACGGCAGAGGCGATTCGCGAGCTCCAGTTTCCAGAATGGATTGCAAATGTGGTACTGGTAAAGAAGCCAAACGGAACCTGGAGGATGTGTACAGATTTCACAAGTCTAAACAAGCAGATGTCCCAGCACTTCTATCCATTACCTTTGCCTCGTGAGACTTGGCACGGAAGGGTCACGAAGTCTTTAACTTTATGGATGCTTCTAGGTACCATCGCATCAAGAAGTACCCTGGCGATGAAGAAAAACTATTTTTATAACAGAGTACGGATCAGACACGGTAGGTAATGCCCTTTGGCTCAAGAATGCGGGCCACTTACCAAAAATGGTTAACTTCATATCACCAACCGACTGGGTCTAAATATGAAAAATAAAGTGTCGATGACATGTTAGTAAAGATTAAGGTCCGAGAGGACCATTTGAAGTATTTGAAGGAAACATTTAACCGTCGAGAAAGGCAAGTTCGTAATTAACCCACAGGAAGCTCATTCGTGTAACCTCCGAAAAGTTCCTAAAGTTACGACGAACGAGGAATTGAACCAAATCCTGACTGAAATAACCCGTTCCGTACCAATATTATGTTAATAGTATTCTAGTTCCCGGTGGAGTATCTCGAGGTGAAATTAAAAATTTCGAAGTTGAGTAGTTGAAAATACAACAAATCGGTCAGTTGGTAGTACATTTCGGTGGTGGAATTAAAAATGTGTTCGCAATAAAATAGATAAACCGAGACGAGTAGTACTTAGTTGCACGAATAAGAATATATTTAAGACCGTTTTCATTAAATTAAATTACATGAAGCGGAGAAATAAAATCTCATACCAAACAAGACTTAACACCATAATATAAATATTTCCCACCAACCCAAATCTTCATCATCCTCACCAACCCCAAACGCCTCCCCCCTCCATTCTTGCAATTTTTTCTTCAATTCTTGAGATTTTGAGCTTGAAATTTAGTCTAAGGTCCTTCCCCATCTTCATAACATCCAAAGGTATGAGTTTTAAACCTTGAAATCGTTTTTTTGTGTAGTAGAGATTTCGTTGACTTTTTTTATAGTTGACCATGGGCTTTGAGTTGAATCTTTCACATGTATGTATAATCTAAGATATAAGATGATGTTACAACACCTTTGATTAAGTTATTTCAAAAGATAATGGAAATTTGTGTTCTAGTTGACTATTTTGCAGTTAGTTCGATTTGTTAATAAATAGTAAACATAATTCGTATATGATAATTTCGTTTATATTCTTTAGTTTGACTTTTTTACCTTCTTGAAGATGTTTACTATTTATTATAATTTTTGGAAGTTAAATGGCTGTAAATTATATAAATATGAAACAAATACCAAAACTCATGGAAAATGAAAATATTAAGATCCGGCATTTATTACTGCATGTGAGTTCCCTGTCCAATTTTGGAGTTATTTGAATGTGTTTACTATTTTTGGTGATTTAATTACTAAAACAAAGGAGACGTGTCGAGTTTGAAAAATAAATTGATGGATGCTTGCAATGTCAGTTGTATAAAGCTTGCATACCAAATTTGGTTATTTTAAAAGGGTTTAACTATTTATTTTGATTTACGGGTGTTAAAATGACTATAATTTTGTTTAAATGATGAAAAATAGATTTTTATTGAAGAAATTATTTTCTAAAGTGCAAGTGAGTACTATAGCAGGAAGCTGAAAGTTAAGAAAAATATACGGAGATCAAGGAAATGATTTGATATTTATGTGTTATTTATAAAGGAAAATGGGCGAATTCTCAAAGAAAAGATATTGAAATATGGATTTAATTTCTAGGAGAGGCCTAATACCTCAAGTTAATATTTTGGATTTTTTAGGAATGGTCAAATATAAAGTAAACAAAAGTAGATCATAAAATCGTATTAGGAGTAAAAGCATAATTGATGAGATGTTAACATGAAATCGTTGAATAGAGTGCGACTGTGCTGAATAACTAGTTTAATACGGTGTAGTTTGCTTTTTGCTCGAGGTGAGTACAATCTCACGTCACGTAAGTACAAATTCACGCGGTAATCTTTCATATTATGCTTATATTTTGGTATGTGCCGATGTGGATTAGTATTGGGTTTATATATCGAGCCACGCAGATTGACGTTATGTTATTTGCCAGAGTCGTCAGGATTATTATGATCAGCTATGATTGCGTTGTTACTTGGGTGGTCAGCAGATCGCTTGCTGCTTATGTGTGTATTCTTTCTAGTGTGCTGGATTGCGGAGCTGGTACTGCTATATATACATCACGGGTTGCCTCGGGACCGAGGACGCGATATGCATATATTGACGGGGTTGCCCGATTTTCGGGAGGTCGCGACATGCATATCGCGGGGTTGCCCGGCCGGCGTCATGCATATATATGTCGGGTAGATTGGCGTGATCTATATCGATAGGTTGCCTGCTGGTCATGTACGGGAGTGACGGATATGCATGGACGCTGGGGTGATTATGTTATTTTGTTTCGAGTAAATATTTCAATTATGAAATTGTTGCATTGCGAATGCAAGTATATAGTGAGATATGTTTTATCTCAGCGACAAGTAATTTCTTTTACTTATATTATTGATTATACATATACTCTTATATATAAGCGTGATTATATGCTTGATACCTATTCGTGGGTATTTGTATATTCACTAATTCGCAGCCTACCTTTCCGTACGGGTCGGGCGTTTTCATACCAGTCGATGGGGCTAAGACCGGAGTTGAAGAGTCGACGCGGAGCCGAAGCCGGATAAGATCGTACGAAGTCGGCGGCGGGCAAGGAAGTCCTCACGCCTCCTTCATCTATTGATTTTTGTCGTGTCCTCAAAACATATGCGATATTTATTTTTCGAGAGTCATGTTAGCCCATACTATTACTAAGGATGCGGTTTTTGGAGATTATGTCGCTATTACGATCGTTGTATTATTTCGCTTCGGTGCATGATTGCTGCTCGACGATGTGTTTTAGCGGTGTATTACTAGTTCACCCCTACGGATTGAAGTATATTACATACATCAATTGAAGTCTTTTTAGGTTGTCATCCATTTGTCAGCGATTTTAAGGCTGTGTTGACGACGGTCCTAACCTCAGGCTGGCCGAATTCAGCTGGTCTACATTGGGTATCGTAGGAATTAAAGATTTCGAGGAATTAAAGGAATATTTGAGTCAGCCCAAGTTGTCATTTCACAACTCGAATGCGGAAATCTGCAGACCTATACTCTATCATTGTATAAATGGGGGTCGTAGTGAGGTGTATCCCGTTCGGCGGTGCTTGTTAATTAATCTATTTCATGTAAGTCGCTGGCCTACGGGCGTAAGAAAATTATCCCATCATAGACAAGTTTATCTTCGCCCTAGTAATTTCAGCTCGGAAATTGAAGATATATTTTGAATCACATCCGATTCAAGTGGTGACGGATCAGCCCATGAAGAGAGTAATCACAAGTCCCCAACTACTGCGAAGGTCGACATCTAGTATTATGTAGCTGAGCGAGTTTGACATTTCCTATGTCCCTCGTACCAGCATCAAGGCTCAAGCTTTAGCGGATTTTGTGATTTAATGCACAACTCAAACCAATCAAATCATCAGCGGATCGAACAATTTTGAATCGGGAATGAATAACCCTGAGTGGGTGATGTCTGTAGATGGGGCTAGAATCGAAAATGGATCAGGCGCAAGAATCCTAATTCGTGGTCTTGATGATGTGGTTATGGAATATGTATTGCGATTTACCTTCCCTACCACCACACGAAGGCATTATGAGGCCTTTGTCAGGACTGTCATAGTTAAATTAATGGAATCAATCACATTCAGTCAAAGTGACTCTCTAAATTGATCATGGACCAGGTAAAAGGAGCCAGTAGGTAGCATACGACCGCCTATAAAAGCACTCACGTGAAAGCCATCCAACTGAAAAGTGGGCTCGAGTGTGTTGTATTTGAACACATACTCTGGCCTGTAATGAAGAAACCGACCACCTCTCACGGCACTACAACCACCCCATACACGAAAGTCGAAAGCGGGGTTTATGTGGAGATTCGGGAAAAACCCGCCTATGAAGAAATCATGTTGATGTCATACCTGGGAGGGAGCCCTCAAGATTGGAAAGAACCCATAGCACGATACTTGGTCACGGTCAATCCCTCGAGGCGCGGAACCGGCACCCAAGGATCTGCAGTCAAGCTTCCGTGTTTTGCTAATGCATTTATAAATAACTATTATATAAAAATCACGGGACGGGTCGCTGCATGTGTCGCGTTAAGATATATTCCCAAATAACGTTGAAATGCACCAAGGACTGGAGTCATATCGATAAAGATCCCTCAGCCAAGCATCAATTAATTAGATATTGCCTACTTCGTCTAAGATGCTATGAATTTTGTAAAGAGACAAGGGATGATAAAAGAACGGGATCAATACAACACCAAGCCTACCACCGCATGACCCCGAGACAAATCTCTATCCTCGCTTACGCAGGAATTGATTTGGCGCATGAAATTGCCCAAAGCTGGGTGGGAGCCTCGAAGACAAGTGCAAGAATGATTACTTCGCCAGTTGGCCTAAGTTTATTCCTCTCAAGAAAACGGCAAAGGATAACATAGCAAAATTCTTGTGGAAACACGTTATCTGCTTGAGTACCAAACATACTCTTTTCCGACAACGGGCCACGCTTTGACAAATGAGGACAATGTATTACGTGAAAAATACACAATATGTAGCATCCATTTTACCGCCTACTATCCAATAAAAAGAATGGCCGTGCAGTAAGGACGTAATCACATACTACTCCAAAGCATTAAAAAGAATATGATCCAGTTTAATCGCGAAAGCGGGTACGTTTAATTGAAGAACTCGGTGGTCGACAACACCAATTTATGTGTTCCGGTCGGTATCGCCTCAAGCAATATAACGACAAGAACGAGTATCGCCTCACAAATTCCAATATACTAAATACTAGGTCTTTTCTTAATCCTTAATTAACTAATAATTAAATAGTAAATTTAAATCTAGACTACTTAACTAAATCGACTAAGCAATTAAAATGAATAATACTAACCTAATGCACAAAAAGAGACTCTTACTTAATATTCAAGATAGTCGTGGACACACGATTTCATCGGATCGCCGATGAATCTCTACCTAGTAGGTATTTATTAATTCATAACAAAAGCACTCCATAATGATCGATATTACTTCTCGCTTAACACCACCAAGTCTCCTAAGAAACTAACTATATCTCTCATGATAGCTAAACAGAGATCTTTTTAGAACATATGCTTATTAAATCAAGATGCAGACACTATATCTCTATGATAATTGAAACATACCATTTATTAATTCTAGTGACAACCCTATTTCTAGCAATTAATCACTTATATGAACGATTTAATATCGATATCAAGATATTAAATACTAATACGCACAATCGAATTATGAACTCCGGCACAAATTAACTCCAAGAAAAATAAAATCATCTCGATCCAACTATTATCATGGTCCTCACTAATAATAAAATTGGTTCATAATAAAAGACATAAATAAATACATGAAATTAATGGCATTCATCCTTAATAATAAAATATTCAATTAAAATTATTCGAACCAATTAAAAGTACTAACTCCAACTTTGGTTTGTGCACAATATGTAATTAACTTCAATTGCTTCTTGCCAGCCTTTCCAACGGTGCGCTAAAGTCTAACAGATGACTTCTTTTTCTAGAAATTCAGAGATCTCCCTTTTTTACTCTAACTCCTCCTCTTTAATAGGTTGTCATAACCTAATATTAATGGGCCGAATCACTTATTCTTGGATCATGACTCATGTAAATTTTAGTGGACTGCTCATATCTTCAATTCAAAGCCCGATTCCTTCACTTTAACCGATAATTGCCTAAACTCAAATAAAACGAAACAAGTGCAAATTATATCGATTGGGCGTAAAAATAACACGCTAATACGCATTAGGGCCTCAAAACACTATATAATAAACACTTATCACACCCCCACACTTAAGCTCTTGCTTGTCCTCAAGCAAATGACATAGGAAACGAGACAAATTAAACATCCAAGGATCTCAAGTTCTTCGTATATCATTGAGTTCTCAGACAACAACTTCAATCAATGAAAGTAATGGTTCTTCCTACTTAGCTAAGTTTATCATCAATTCATCGTGAGTAGACACCGCTAGTGAATTTCACTCTCACATCACCTCACATGTATCAAGGTGGTTACTGCTTACGCCAATTCTCTCAATCATGAATGTTTCTACCATATGCTTGCTATACATCTTATCAATCCATCAACAATGCATGCAAATATAAATCTTAAGGTCTTTTATAGGTTTTAATGAGGCTTAGTGTGAAGGGTAGGAAAAATATTTGGCTCGACTTTAATACCGAGGAGAGGGAAACTCGAATTAATTATGTTGAAAAGAGTACTTAATAACTACAACCTTCAACCCAACATTCTACATCTCATTTAAGTACCATCCTTCTCGCCATATTACTTATTCATAATTTTTTTCCATAGAAGTACACTCCATAAACATCAAAGATACTTTTCATAATTCGCTGGTATTAATAAATTTTTTTTCACTTTGAGATCATATTTCTCACTATGTACTTTTACACTTTTTTTTTCTTCCAATCTTCCAATGTTTTCTCCTTCCCCCACACTTGATTAGTTCAAGCTCTTAACAAGCCACAATTCAACATAGATAATTCAAAATTACACACTCCCAAGTAGGGACAACATGGTAAAAATAAGGCTTATAGGCTTATAAGTGCGGTATAATCACAAAAGAAAGGTCACTTAGGCTCAAGGGGGTTCACTAGTGGATAATACATCGGGTTAGCCTTTTAGGATAACGTGGATTATAACCTAAATGCCTTCATCATTTTTATGCATGCATACAAAGTAACAGGAGAGAGATTCAAAACAAGTTCTGAAGAATACAAAACATGACAGAGTATCACACCAAGAAAGAAACTCCAGCATAAAATTAGGCACAAAATCTCACCAGGTAGGGTATATTCACTAACAAGAGTTATCCACTCAAACTTCAATCAAAACATCACACCAGCTAAGAATGTCAAGTCAAAAACTCAATCAATCATGCACAAAATCATCATCGAATGACATACAATTTACTATTGATCCAGGATATATCAATTTATCAAGAAACTTATCATACTTATGACAATCATTACACTCCCCCTACACTCAACAAAGACATTACCCTCAACGCGACAAATAGGAAATAAAAGTAGACAAGTAAAACTTCCCCGATGTTGCGCGTGGGGCCACTGGCCTCAAGAATAAGGTGGACGGGAGGCATCATGATCCTCCGTCAGCCCACTGCGCAGTAAAATCTGCCTTAACAAATCCTCCTGAGCATCCAATCGCCCTTCGGGCAGACGAAGCTTTTGTGAACACCTCCTGATCTGGGCCCGATCCTCGAAACATGTGGGAGTCTGGGGGCACACACGAACCGCTTCAAATACTAATGTTAGCATTCGGGATAAACAAATGCAAGACGCTTAGACAAATGCACACGATTTATATATCAATAAGAATAGCGCAGTTACAGGCGCTCTAACCCATCCAACCCATTTAAACATCCTATAGAAAAAAACTTTTTTCACTAAATTATCATGGCATCAATATCCAGCAAATAAATTACTACGAATAATGCTCAAAAAATACTTAGAACAAATGCCCGTAACTGAGATCAAGCCTAAACACAACGAAATCGACAGCAAAGAATTCAAACAAAAATCGAACGTTGTAAACACAATGATGAAACAGAAAGCGGAAATAAGAACATAACTAAAAATAAATCAATAACAACTAAATTAAAAATAAAGTACCTGAAATTTCACCAACATAAAATTGAAAATTGAAAATTAAGAGATAAACAGAAACAAAATGAATACGTAACACACCGAAATAAGGGATTCACGGAGATGAGGCGAGGCGATCGCCGAGCTGATCAAAGCAAGTGGAACTGCTGAAAGTGAAATGACCGGAGCGGCGATCAAAATGACCGAGGCCGCGATCGCTGGAGCCGCGACCGGAGTCACGATTTCATACCGGGATCTACAGAAATGGCGCTCGAAATGACCGAACCGGGCCGAAAGGAGGCGTGAGGCTACGGATCTACGAATCGACGGCGTAGCAGCGGGCATGCTGGCCGAGTCAGCGAAAGCGGACAATGGATCCGCGAAGCCAATGGGGTTCGCGGGCGAAATGACACGGGCTCTGGGAAATTCAGCGGCTCCGGGAGCCGGATGCTGCTGCCGAGGCGGTGATTTGGGGTCGGGGTACGATGTTATGGTTTAATTTGGGGGTCGTCAGTATGGGAAAGAGACTAGCCTCTTGAATTTTTTTTAATTTTTTATTTTTTATTTTTTCCTAATTAAATCTCGACTCAAAGGTCAAGTAATTACCTCCGCTATAAATTCAATCTGCCGGAGCACATTATTCTCCTATTAAAGTCCATTCAGGTCAAATTTGACCTCCTTGTCATCCAAACTCGCTTCCAAAACGCCCACTTTACCAAATTTCACCTTTTTTTTTTTCGACACACAATAAACTAAGAAATAAAATAACTGGGAATCTAAAAGATTGATCGCCTCCCAATAAGCGCCACGCTTAACGCCTTTAGCCCGACGGCGGCCCTGCACTCATTCAACGAAAGTGGTGCACACAACATGACCAATCGTATTTTACTCTTTCCACATGTCCACCATAATAATGTTTCAAGCGTTCACCATTTACCTTAAAAGTGCCCTTCTCCTCATGAGTTATTTCCACCGCACCATAGGGAAAAACTTGGGTAATAGTAAACGGTCCAGACCATTTAGATTTTAACTTACCTGGGAACAGCCGTAGTCTGGAATTAAACAACAAAACTTGTTGTCCAACTTGAAACTCGCGAGGCGAGATTCGCTTATCATGATTAACCTCGTTCGCCTGTAAATTTTGCATTTTCATAAGATCCCAAACTAAACTCTTCAAGCTCATCGAGATCCATCAATCTCTTCGCACCGCATCCTTCGATCAAAAATTTGTGAGATTTCACCGCCTCAATGCGAGCGCTCAAACTCCACTAGAAGCGCGCATGTTTCTACCATAAACAAAGATTTATAAGTGAGACATGCTACCAATAGTGTCTTAAACGCAGCCTATAGTCTATACGCATCATCTTAACTTCTTAGACCAATCCTTACGAGATGCATTGGATCAAGCTTTCTCTAAAAATGCACTTAAGCTCTCTATTAGATAATTCAAATTGGCCCATTTGTTCTGAGCTTATATTTGCACGCAACTTTACGGGTTACCCCATATTTATATATAGCAAAGTCGCTAAAGCCTTATTACAAAAATGTTTACCTTCATCACTAATGATAGCTCTAGGAGTCCCAAATCTAGTAAACACTATTTTCTTTAAGAAAGATACGACTACCTCTGAATCATTAGTTTAAAAAGAAATGCTTCCACCCACTTGGACACATAGTCCACACATACAAGAATGTACTCTATCGAAAAAGATGATGGAAAAGGACTCCATGAACTCCATACCCCAAACGTCAAACAAGTCAACAGGGAAAATATTAGTGGGCATCTCATTTCATGGGATATATTACTCAAGCTCTCGACAACGATCACACGACTTCACAAAGGTACTCCAATCCTAAATAAGGTAGCTAATAAAAAACTAGATCAGAATACTCATAGCCTGTTCTAGGACCGAAATGGCCTCTTTACCTCGGAATGACAATGTTCTAGGATGTTAGCAATTTCGTCTCGTGGATACACCTCCTAACGATATTATCGCACGTAACTCGAACAAGGCTAC
The DNA here is from genome assembly GCA_019722365.1 of Lithospermum erythrorhizon. Classification (NCBI taxonomy): domain Eukaryota; kingdom Viridiplantae; phylum Streptophyta; class Magnoliopsida; order Boraginales; family Boraginaceae; genus Lithospermum; species Lithospermum erythrorhizon. The sequence continues at coordinate 88,778 of JADFUC010001491.1, forward strand.
CATCCCAAAAGTATTGTTTCACATCAGATAAAAATTTCTTCTTTTGTTGGTATGCTAACTCATGTGGTAAGACTCCACTAACTATATAGTTAACAAAATCTGCATACCACGGTGACTGATTCTGAGTGACTACCAACAATTGTTCATCGCGAAAGTGCCCCTTTAATGGTGTTTCTTCTAAAGTATACACTTACAACTCGATCAGCCACCACATTTTCAGAACCCGTTTTGTCCTTAATTTCTAGGTCGAATTCTTGAAGTAAAAGTATCCATCTTATCAACCTAGGCTTAGCATCTTTTTTTGAAAGCAAATATTTTAATGCAGCATGATCAGTGTATACAACCACATGAGATCCGATCAAATATGATCTAAACTTATCCAAAGCAAAAACAACAGCAAGCAATTCCTTCTCAGTAGTAGTGTAATTACGTTGAGCATCATTGAAGGTTTTGCTCGCATAGTAAATTACCTGGAATACCTTCTCATTCTTTTGTCCTGAAAATCGCACTCAACGATATATCTACTTGCATCGCATTATAATTTCAAACGGGCTTGGCCCAATCATTAAACGAATTGGCTGTGAGCGTAAATAAGTTTATGCTTTCAATATATTAAAAGCCCTGCACACACTCATTAGTCATATGGAAAGATGCATCCTTAACAAGCAAATCACATAAAGGTCTAGATATTTTGGAAAAAATCTCGATAAAACGCCGATAAAAACCGGTAATGGCACTGTGAAACTTTACATCTTTGACACATTTTGGTGGAGGTAACTTTTCAATTATATCCACCTTTGCTTTATCAACTTCTATTCCTCTAGAGGAAATTTTGTGACCGAGCACTATCCCTTCTTGAACCATAAAGTGACACTTTTCCCGCTCGAGTCAGCATTAGTCTCCTCACAACGCTCATAACAAGTCCAAAATTAATCAAACAATCATCAAAAAGTGGATCCAAAATAGAAAATTATCCATAAAGACCTCGATGCATTTCTATCAAGTCGAGAATATGTGGACATCACATCGTCAAATGTGGTCAGAGCAATAACATACCAAACGGCATTCGCCTAAAAGCGAACGTACCATGTGACAAGAAATGTTGTTTTTTCCCGATCCTCCTGAGCCACCACAGTTGTATCCTCAATATCCATCTAAAAGCAAGAGAATGGATACCTGTGCCTAATTTCTAGTACGATCAATAAATGGTGTGAGGAAATGGTCCTTCCTAGTTACAAACATTTAACTTTCGGAAGTTAATACATTCTCCAAACCCACTACGCTCTAGCGTGGTATCAATTCATTTTTATCATTTTTAACCACGCATTGCTCCCCCTTTCTTTGGTACAAATTTAAATCGACTCACCCAAGCACTATCTCGAAATAGGATAAATTATACCCGCATCCGTAAGCTTCGAGGATTTCTTCTTACCACCTCTTTCGAGATTAGGATTTACGCCTCGAGGTTGGATAACTGACTTGGCAATTCATCTCAAGTAGGTATTCGATGCATGTACGTTGAAGCGGTCGGTAATTCTTTAATATTCGCTATCGTCCAACTAAGCGCTTTTGTGTTTCCTCCTAAGTACTTCGAGAAGTTTTTCTTCCTCGCACCTCACTCAACAAAGTTAAGAAATAATACTGTAATTATTAGTTACGAAGAAAAGCATATTTATATGCCAAGGCAAAGCCTTCTAACTCAAGTGGTGTGGAGGCTTTTCAATAGACGGTATCAACTTTTGATACATCAGGTCCTGTTCCTCTATAACGTAGTAGGCCTCGTGATCCATATATATGCTACTAAATTTATAATAAGCTGCATTTACAAAGCCTCTTTAGTATTTGCTAGACATAACTCAACTAAATTCGAGACTTTAACTCACTTTCGAAGGCAATGCTGCACCAACGTATCAACCATCAATTGAAAACAATCATTCTCAAGTTATCATGGAACTTAGTGACTTATGCATGTCAAAAACAACTTGCTCCTCCCCACTCTTAAGATGACCTGTCCCTATGAATAATAAGTATTCTATGGGTAACAGAAAAGGTCTACTCTAGCACAAAGCGGATTTCTCGATTCTCGGACATATCAAGTACAACTTAAATCAAATAGGAAGATAAACTTATCTACCTTAACCAAAACATCTTCAAGATTACCATATTGGTACACAATGTAATCTATCTGGGCTAATCGCAAAGAAATGGTCAGATTGACTCCCCTAAACCCAACCTATGACATAATCGACAAAAGGCATCAAATTGATACTTGCACCTAAATCACATAACGCTTACCAAATTCAATGCCACCTATTGCACAAAGGATTGTAAAACTCCCCGGATCCGGATCTTTAACTTTTTGCGGCAATTTCTCGCTTGGGATTATCAAGGAGCACTCTTCAGCTATTAAGACTGCTTTCATGTTCCTCAAATCACCGTTTTTGATAAAACATCTTTCATAAACTTCTCGCATAGCCGGGAATCTACCAAGGGCCTCTCGCAAAAGGAATGTTAATATGCAACTTTTAAACATATCAAGAAATTTAGCAAATCGAGCACCGCTTTCGCTTCGGTAGTGAAGGAACAAAGGGACATATGCGTAAATGTTAGATTTATCAATAGAAACTTCCCGCCGGGCCGGTGATTTGTTTCTCCCAGGTCATTCGCTGCAAAGTGCCTCGACCTCAACTCTAAAATCTACCATCACAAGAAAGCTCGACTGTGACGCAGACAGTTCTCGTGGTTCTTTCAGAGTTGCCTGGAAGTGGAACCCACATTTATATTATTCAATGCCTCAGCCTAACTGCCCAATTGTCGCTCTACACTTCCTGTGCCGCATCCCTATTCCGGTCTTTTTTTCCACCATCAGCTTAACAACCTCTCAATCTATCCAACCGGACTCTTCGTGTTTCCGAATTTGATTGATTCGAAATCCTGGTGGTCTCATTACATTTTGGTTGTTACCCAAGAGAAATTGGGCGGTTCCTCCAATTATTATTGTAGTTATTTGGAGAATGCACCATTCTCACACATCAAAATTGATTTATATCAACTTCGCTCAGAGGGCCTCCAAGACAAGATGAGGTTTCATGATTACCACCACATGTAGTACACACTGAATCAGCGAGGCGACTGCTTCCAAATTTCCTTCTTGTCTTTTCATCAATCTCAAGTGACCTCACCACTCTACGGCATCGCGCTGAGGAGCACAAGTGCTGATTAGCGATAATTCCTCCAATAAGATATAAGTTTAATGCCTTTCTTATCAAACGCCTCCAAAGGTATATCTAATAGCTGGTGCTGTGTCAACCCATCACGGAAGGCTCGCACCAAATAAAGTGCCCAGGAAAGCTACGATCGACACTTCGAGTAGACCTTGAAACCGCATCTAAGCCTCACCAACCATCTCATCTTCATCTCGCCGAAACGCACAACGCCATTCTTCAATTTGCGGATTTGACGCTGGAAACATCGGGCTAAAACTTTTGCACTACTTGATCCTACGCGGTCACATTTGTAGGATTTTGAGCATTCCACCACTTCGCTCTCCTAGATGTAGAAAGGAAATAATGTGATAGAATCACTGTAACACCATTTACTTTGTGAGTAAAGCAGCCTATCTCCATGGAAGCTTAATAAATGCTCATTAGTATTCCTATGACCCAAAGCTATCAATCGCATGATTCTCTTCACATGTCAATCACAGCTTCAACTCAAAGTTGTTGGCATTGATCAAGGTGGCCCCGAGTACGTGAGCGCTTAACCCTCCAATGTGCAATGCTAATCCCTCAAAGTCATCCGAGGAACTGTGTCATCGCTTATCCCTATGAACATCAAGCACTGCAGATTGGGGTTATTATTGGCCAGCGGTAGATGAACTTTCAACGCTTTTCTTCTTCAAGCTCGCACTTAGCTTTCCTACCGCTTTCCTCAATCTCCTTGATCAAAGAACAAATGATGCTGAGCTGGTCATGTACTAAAATAATAATATAATAAAGAAATAAATCTAGCTAAACAATAATATAATAAAAGTAGCTGCTAAGGAACCCGAAATTAAACTAATATTATAGTATCGAATTCGGCAACCACAATTCAACTCGACAACACCAATTTATGTGTTCGGTCGAGTTCGGTCGTCTCAAGTAATATAACGAATAAGAACGAGTATCGCCTCACAAATTCCAATATACTATATACTAGGTCTTTTTCTTAATCCTTACTAACTAATAATTAAAGAGTAAATTTAAATCTAGACTACTTAACTAAATTGACTAAGCAATTAAATGAATAATACTAACCGAACGCACAAAAGAGACTTACTTAATATTCTGAGATAAATGACACACGATTTTATTTCTCCTGGACGTCGATTTAACTTACCTAGTGCATTTATTAATTCAACAAAGCATTTCATACGATTGATATTACTTCCTCGCTAACACCAATTAAGTCTCCTCAGAAACTAACTATATCTCTACGATACTAAAATAGGAGATCTTTTTATGAACATATTATTAATCAGCATACGGCATTGCCTATATCTCTATGGTAATTGAAACATGTGTTCGATTATTAATTGCAAGTGACAACCCTATTTCAAGAATTAATCACTTATACAACGACTTAATATCGATATCAAGATAAGGAAATACTAATACGCACAACAATCGAATTAAACCGAAATAAATTAACTCCAAGAAAATCAAATCATCCGATTCAACTACATCATGGTCCCCGACTAATACAAAATTAGTTCATAATAAAATACATAAATAAAATACATGAAATTAGTGGCATTCATCCCACAATAAAAAATATCTTCAATTGGGAAATTATTCAACCAATTAAAGAATCAACTCCAACTTTGCCTTTATGCACAATATGTAATTAATCTCTCAATTGCTTCGCTGCCTTCCATCGGCGCGCCAAAAGCTCCAACAAAGATGATGACTTCTTTTCTAAAAAATTCAAAGATATCCCTTTTTACTCTAACTCCTCCTCTTTTATAAAGTTGTCATAACTCAATATTACCCGTCGAATCACTTATTCTCGATCATGACTCATGAAATTTAGTGGATCAAGCCATATTCAATTCAAGCCCGATTCTTCACTTTAACCGACATTTTCCTAACCCTCAAATAAATAAAACAAGTGCAAATTATATCGGATTAAGCGTAAAAACGACATCAAGCATCACGCTAATTGTAGCCTCAAACACTACAGTATAATAATAAACACTTATCAAGGTACATGGTCCCTCAGACAACTCCCCATATGCCACCGTGAGAGACTCCTTTCAAATTCTAGTATATGGCTCTGAAGTCAGAGCCTGTAGCTCGACACCCACCTATCGCCACTGGGTTCAATAAAATAAGCAACAAACGAAAGAATCTCACTTTCAGGGATTTAATCACAAGTATCGTAGCTTTATATAAAAATGAAAAATATAAACATCTTCATGGCTCGCAGACTCTACAATCGTGGGTAAAAACAGTCTTGGCTACGAGATTTGGTGTCAGATTGCATTTCTATCACCATCCCGTAGATAAGGATAAGTTGAGTCCGAAATGGGAAGGACCCTATCGCATCAGCCGAATGATCGTCCAGTGGACATACGAATCGGAAGTGTTAAATGTAGATATTTATCCGCATATGGCATGCTTCTAATCTGGTGAAGTATTATGTTTAACTGCTCCTTAAGTGTACGTCAGGGTTCGGTTATATCCCACCAATCTATCCTGGCCTCGGTTATATCCACCACTCATTTTCATGAATAAAATACCTTGTGGCTCGGTTCAATCCACCACCATCTACATGTTGTTAGTTATTGACAACAAGTCTTAACACCATTTGTATGGTTATAAGGATGAACTAATCATTCACCTTAAACACCAACCAAGGTAGCATCTACCCAAACGGATACCTTAAGTAAAATGCACATCCTCCAAGGCAGGTAACATTCGCTTATGCAAATCCTACCCCTTATGGATGGAATATCAAGAGAGACATTTGCCCAAGTGGATATTTTAAACTCTTCCAGAGAAAAGGAAGCATGTTTAAAAAGCATCAACTACAAGTGCTTATATCTGCTTATGCGAATATCACCACACGCGACCTTCTTCGAAACCCTCACAGAAATACCAAAAATTAATCGCCATGATTCTCCAGGATTGTGATAGTCCCTTTAATAATAAAAAATAGAAACTATCACAAGGGGGAAAAGGATGAGTACGACATAATAAAAGAAAGCTTGCAAGAGCGAATGAAAACAAACAACGAACATTTCGACAAAAAAGGAAAGATCAATCATTACATGAAATTCCAAAAACATGAGTAAGCGTTCAAAGATAAGAGAACATAGTTAAGAATTAGCAGGAGGATCTTCTTCGCGAAGGTTCGGGGTCTCGCCACCCTCTTCAAGCAAAACATCACCTTTAGGAAGAGGAAGAGTCAAGCCACGATATCAATCAGGGCGCCGAGCCATCTCCTCGTTGAAAAGAGCAATCAGGTCGGGGAATCTCTTAGAGGTACTGGCCACGAGAGAATGAAGATATGCTCCACATTTGCTCCCATCTTCTTTTCATAAGCTGGGCTTGAGAGGAAGGATCTCATGGTGCTATTCGCGAATTGAATGCGATCCATCTCAGCCTTTGCAGCAGTAGAAGCCAGGGCCATCTCAACATCACTTTTGGTTTGGGCCAAAACCTTTGAGGAATTGATGATGTCATCTGCTTTGGCACGTTTGCTCACTGTAGCGGTTGCAAGGCTTCCTTCGAAAATTATCTTTATGAGGCTCGAGTTGGATCTTCTCCGCGGACCATGTCTTGGCAGCTTCCTTCTCTTGAGTAACTTCCCTAGATAGTTCCCCCATTCACTTGGGAACTTGCTCGAGCTTTTCCTTTTGGTCTCTACACTCCCTATCCAGTTCCTTGTTAAGGTTATTATTGAAGGAAATGGCCTTCTTCATACCCTCCAATTTATAATCAGGAGCCGCTGCCAGCTGCGCGATCGACTTCGCCGCTAACAATAAAGTTCCAGATTGATAGTCTCTGCGAAACATATAATTCGTAAAATAATCTCATAATGAGTATCGAAACAGGTGTTAATATAGAAATGAACCTGGTTTATATGCTTCATGACCTGAGCAAAAGCAACACAAGGATCCACCAAAGGAGTGTACTGAGCCGCCATCTCTTTAGAAAGCAGGCCTCGCCAAATGGAAGTGGAACTTTCGAGCCCCTGTACGGAGACGTTAGAATCTAGTATGAATTTATTCGTGATAAACACCACCTCATACATCCCGATCCTCAAATTGATGTATACACCTAAACACAAAATATAAATATATGAATAAGCTAAGAATTCTTACACGTAAACGGAAGACGAACGAACCCAAATCCTCACAATCAACCCCACGTGAATGCCCCTTCAAAGTCCTCTCCAAGCTCGTTCACCAATCGAAATGATGTCCCTAGATTGCACACACAAAAGAGGGAAAGGAACCGAGTACTTGAACTCGCTAGAGTTACGAAGATGAATAAAATTGGAAGAGAAAACCTTCCACCCTACGGGAGGGGGGCGGCTTTCTTAGAGAGTAGGGGTTAAGGTTTTTTATGTTACGATAAAAAATCTAATCTCTTTCTTTTTAAATACCAAGTCCCAAATTCCACTCGCTAAGAAATCGCTTAACTCGTTAACTTAATTAGACCAAGTATGCCAGCTTTCCCTAATTAAACAATGAGTCACTAGTGAGTTGTTCTATTTTTAATTAATCCTAACAAGTCAATTAAAATTTAACGAAAGTCACTATCGAATAATCCTATCAAGTTATTCAAAATTTCTTAATCGTTTAATTGATTAAACTTGCAAGTTTAACTAATCGGATGCTCATCAATATATATTTGACAAATATATAAATACTGAGAGGATACATCTCTCTCAATATACAGTCTGCTTTTAATTCTCATCTCATGAAATATTATTCAATATCATCAGACATAAAGGACCTTCTAGGCTTAGATAATAGTAAAGCTTGTATAATAATAATAATTGACCAATTACTATTATTATAACGATTAACGAGGCATCTAGCAATCTCTCTCATAACTCCTTAAATTATCATGAATCCACCTAGTAATATATACTAGTAAGGTGAACATCATGTTCGCAATTCCATTTAACCAAACCGGTAAATGAATCGGATACACAATTGTCGCAACGGGCATAATAAAAGTGGAATCAATTCTCATTGATTTCCCCAACAGAGACCTATTCTACCTCCGTGTCATAACCGGTAAGGCTTCACTAAGTATAAAACCAAAGCAGTATTTGGGCAACGGAGGCACAAAAACACTAAATTCTCCCCCTGGTCCTCACAAATAGTTTTTCCTTCAACAAGCTGCGAACCTTCTCCCCAAAAAGTCAAGCTCATTGAACGGTAGGAAATGGAATGTTGACTCCCTCGGCCGAGAGACAAGTGGATCTGTATCCACTCCTCTCATCGATCTCAGATCCATTCCAAGGCCACCATATTCGCAGGAAACGCCTAGCGATCGGGTCAAATTCATGTACGCGACTCCTCATTCAGTTAATCACGAGCCAAGATTTTGGATGGTTTCTTTTTGGAGGGGGCCACTTTCTTGGCCTTTTTGGAAGGTGGAGGCACGGATGGAGAAGTCAAGCCGCTATCTTTTTCGTAAGAGGGCTAATGGTCGAGATAGGAAATCTGACGGTCAGCGATGAGAGTGAGAAGTCAAATTCTGGGACCATAGATTTACAAGGTTTTGTCTTCGGAACAATGGCCACGTGAGTAAACAATGAAGGACGATCTATTAACATATCGTCGAAGTCCACCAGTTTGGGTTGGGCGGAGGCAGTAATGTTGGCGATTTCATATGCGAATAAACAACAAAGTGGATTGCGATCATAAGAGCATACATAAACGAATGAAAAGGTAATAAAGCGACACCCCATGAAGTGAGGCTGGCCTTTATCCTGGGAACTGAACACCTTGTCATACACTAGACCCGCTGCTACCAACATGGCCTCGCCGCGTATCGTGTACTCAAGCGACGCCATTGCCACCTCAGGCAACGCAACCCTCAACTTCCCTACCGAGTCCATGCGTTCCTCGGGCGGAAGTGAATGGGCATCTCGGCTTCCTCTTTAAGGGTCCAAATGGAGTAGCACACCGTCTCGCCATACCCCTCACATAAAAACCATTTTTTATGGATTCGACCGTCTTAACTCTATTAGGGACGTAGCCCACTAATATGTTTCTTTTGATTGGGTAAAAATTGCTTGGAACGATGCATGGAAACCGAAAATAAGGCAGAAAGGCCAACAAAGGCTCGACACCACACACACGCGACATGCTACTGTGAAATGGTGATACTTAACCACCCGCTATCAGGGAAAGAAGTTGGTCAGTACAAGCATCAGGTTAAGAGAAGCATAATCTAGTGAGAAAAGGTAATCTCATTCCATAAGAGAAGGCCTCAACATATACCGAGGTATAGCCGAAGGTTATGTCATGATCTCGTGGAATTCTCCTCAATACGAGGAAGATAGAGTTGCTCTCGCGGAAGGGCGAGACGAGTATCTACTTTGGTTATGGGAATCTGAGAAATAGGGATGCGATACCATCTAACCCGGTCATTTGTTAAGCCGAGAGTAATTATTTGTTACAAAGGTAGGAAGGGAGGCCATCATACTCGATGTTTCTTTTGCTCTCGCAGCCTCTATCGCACCCTCGCAGTGGCTTTTGGAGGAGTCAACTGTAGGTTCAGCAGCCAGCTTGGCTGGTACCCGGGATTCAGTGCTCCCTGCTTGAACATGGACATCCCACTCACTTAGCGAAGCTTCTGCTTTCGTCCGCCCCACGCTGCAAGGCGGAGCACAAAATTATCCGCTTGATTTCTCAAAGACCTGAGACATAACATCTCGACGAGTCATGCCTAAGTCAACCACTAACTGAAGTCGGACGGAAATGGCAAATTAGTAAACATTCCCATAAAGCGGGTCAAACCCCCCTAATTTTCCTCCTAAATAAAGTCAACCACTAACTGAAATATGCTCGAGTTGTGAAGACGAATAACAAAACCGAAAGTTAGTGAACTTAACACCACACAACCTCGAATCCCATTTTACACTAAATTCAAGAACAGACCCCAAATAACATACCATGAATTGCATGAATTAGAGGATGAATCATCTATGAAAGACATGATCGTAGCAATAAACTACCAAAAAATTTCCTTAATCACCCCCCGAAAATCAAAGAAGACGATTCCCATTCATAAAAGAAAACACGGATTATCACAGAAAGTGTAGATAATACAGCATAAGTGTTCAATGGTCATCAAAAACATACCTGAAATAAAAAAGGAAGTTATTAGTCAAGAAACTTGTGAGGGAAGGAAATCTAACCAAGCCTTCACATAATGTGGTCAAGAATTTGGGAAGTTAGAACTTCGTACTTGAGGAAGATGAAAGTACTAAACTCAAAGAGAAAATACCTTTTATGTGGATGTGGGCAATTATCGAGGTTCCACAACTGGGCTACTGAGAAAGGGAATTCGCAGAGGAATTATTTGAGTCGCCCGAGGATGAACTGAGGATCGAGTCACAAAGGCCCAAGTGAATCACTTTATTCGCCATCGAGCATGGGTGACATTCCCCTTGTAAAATTCTAGTATCATACAACGCCGATTTAACCTATCTTCAAAGACATAACTTATTCCTTGTTCATCCATTCTTAAGATATCAAGAATGTGGATTACACAAGAATTAAGCTAACAATTGATGTAGATAGAAAATGTCTACAAGGAGTATATTTATAGATACATGTGATTTGCACGGAAACGGACCTGACATCCTATTCGCATAATGTGTTAGTAATCAAGCATAACCCATCAACAGTTCCTAGGGACACGTGTCGACATTCTATGATCCGGCCCTAAGACTTCTCCGCACTATTCTTATAAATACCGGTACTATTTCACCATTAAGAGGTAATCACAAAATTCCATCTCTTAGTACTTTTCTACTCTTTTGGCTCAATCACTACTAACTCGATCGTCGGAGTGTTCGGGTCGGGTCCCGGCCTCACTTTCAGTCAAAGGTACTTTAGGAGATCGCTCGCTCGTTCGAGGTAAAGCTATTGATTTGGAAGTTCTCATGTCTAAGACCCAGCAGTCATACCCCCAAGAAGGATATCCACTCGCCAGACAACGGTGGTAACGAAGTTCGTGATTTGATTCTCTAAGAATGAATACGGATCAAGCATCAAGCTCCATCCTCAACAAAAATCTCAAGGGATCACCAGCTGCCTTTGAAACTCATTAGGTTTGCTTCGACACGTAAGGAATACAAAGACATCTTTATAAATTTGTGTTCCTTTCAGTGGACCAGATGTTAGCTCTTCCAATCCTTTATTAATTTTTGCACTTCCTCATATCAGGATAACATTTGGCTTCTCATATCATGTAAGAAATTTTTCTTATTCAAAAATAGTATAAAACAACATTGTATACTTGACAAGTTTTACCACTGATGCCTACATACTCAGGCAATTTCATTCGTAAGGTACTTCTGGACCTATAAGAAATTATAGGTAGTCATCAATCAATAAAATTCAATCCATGTAACTGGATCTGGATTCTTGCAAATTATATGAGTCTTCAGGCCTCGTAAGTGAATTCATACGATTTCATATTATTTTCAAAGCAATGAGAGCATTCATAGAATTTTTCAGGAATATTCAGAATTCCTTAATTTATACGGCTGTCTTATCTAAGCCCTTTATCTTATGAACTAGTTGTGAGTATAGTAAGATGCACTGGATATATAACTAGTCTGCATTTCAGCGATAACCAAATCTTTTTGGTATCCGACAACTCTTCTTCCGACCTCAGACCTCTTTGAATACGGATATGTACTTCCATTTGTGCCTTAAAACTACAAGATGTCACCGACTTCATATGATTTTCCGAGCAAGGGAAAAATGTAGATGACTAAAGGCATCCACTATTGTGGCACCACCGATCAGACCATGGGAACCCGGTGGTGAAATAATAATCGGTCATAGACCCAAAGCGGTATCCACGACGCTGCACCACCCCGACTACCGGGTGAAACTAGTACGTGAAACCGTAGTCGAAAGCGGATGACCCAAGGAGGCATCCAGCTGCATGCGTACCCCCATTTCCATTATCCAACTTTTGATCCTCGATCAATATTATTCACAAGTCTTGTAAACTAATGTCAATATTAAAACACTAATTTCTCATCATGGGAGAAGAGAACTTATCATTTAAGCCAATATAATCATCATCTACTAACACTGTATAAAATTGCCATATTTATTAATAAATTATTATTTAAAATCAAGAGAAAATAATTTATTTTATAAAAAGATAATTATTGAAGATAATGCATCCAGAAGAATATTATCACTAATCATCATAATTTAAGGTTTCAAATTATAATGAAACTTAAACTGTTATTTTTCAACAACCATTTATACATTTATTTTATATTTAATAATGTACATTAAAGTAAATTATATTTTAATCAAGAGATTCTAAATAACGAAATAATTATTCCATATACAATAAGTAAAATAAAAACAAAACATAGTCCTGAGAAAAAAAAATATTGAACTTTAAAATTTTATATCAAAATTATCGGTTATGGAGGTTCATTTATATAAAATTGCAGGTGGTTGTTATAGCCAATAATGAATCCTCTATAAATTACTTGCTTCCAACAAGCATCATGTAGCACGATTGTTTTATGTATTATGTTAACTACATGAATAAAATCTTTCTTCCTCTTTTCTCTTATTCTCTACCTTGTACTTTGCTTTAGTTATATTTATAACACGTTATCAGCACGATCAAACTTTCCAACTGAATAAAGGTACTTCAAATTAAAGGTGTAAATTTTTATAGTTATTAATTTTGAATATATGAGAATAATATATGTGATTGAAAAATTAAAGAGAAAGAATTCAAATTAATGCTTCGAAAGTGTTTAATCTGCTTTCGTTTAATGTTTGTTTAATATATTCTCCTCCTTCGAAGTGATTTAGAATGTTTGTTTGTTTAATTTCTTTCGTTTAACAAATTAAGATTTAGAATGATATATGCAAGTACGTAATTTAAGTACCATATATTTCCTTGTCAATAATTTACATTAATAAAAACAATGGTGCTGATTACGTGTTAAATATAACTAAAGAAAAATAAAAAGTAGAGAAAGTAAGAGATAAATATAATTAAAGCAAAATAAAAGGTAGATATAGTAATAGAAAAGAGGAAGAAAGGTTTTATCGATATAGTTAACATATTAGATAGGAGACTTATTTATAGATATTACAAGATATTAACTTGATAATTAACTCTTTCTATTCTTTATCAATTGATTTATATACACTATTTAGATAATGATTCATAAATGATTCATTTAAATTGGTTCTTTTATGAAAAAAAAATGTACTCCGTAATTTGATACAACACTCTCCGGAAGCTTCCTTTGAGAAGCTGACACGCGTAAGGAGCAGGACCCAATTTCTTCTCATGGCTGGTAAAAGCACACTCGAAACAATAATTTTTATTTTATTTGTGAAATTATTATTTTAGGCTCCATATTTGTAAGTGTAGGTTTGAGAAAGTTTTATTTTGTGAATAAAATAATCATTTCAGTTTTTTAATACTCTTTTCAATGTCCTTATACTAGAGTCAGCACGCCGGATTATTTGGAAACCGCCCAGATTCTATTAATCCATCCATTCTATTAACCGTCCTGGCCTCTAAAATTTGAACCAAAACCCGTTAACCGGTTAATCGATTTCTTCATTTTGGTGTTATTGATCGATCCACCCGGAACCGTCCGAAAAGCCGGGTTCCGATATCCACCCTGTGAAGTGCTCGGACCGTTCTGGCCCCAAAAAAAAATATCCGACATGTGTTACCGACCGATCCGTCCGAACCGTTAATGTCCGTCCGCTGGTCTCGCTGGTATCCGACTGGTAACAACCACTATACACACACCCACACACCTAAATAAGATTTTAGTAATCGAAATGACTATTTTTGTTCCCCGGAATATAATTTCTGTAGCGCCGGTGGGTCGAAAGTCTCTACGTATGGCTTTTTAAAGGTTTGCTACTGCATTTATTTTTTTAGTGTTCTGTACCCCCCGAACTTCCTTCCTGGGACAGCTTCCTATACTTTTTTTAGCTGTTTAAAGACTTCTCGACTCCCATACACCTAATTTTCATTAGTGAAATGACTATATTACCTTTTAAAATACATTATTGAGTCATAGTAAAATGACTATTTTGTCCCAACACTAAAGTATAGGCGTGAAATACCGTTTTGCCCCTCCCTATTTGCAAGCGTAAGAGTTAGAAGTTTTTACAGCGCAAAATTATCATTTTCACTAAAATATCCAAACCCCTTTCTTCCTTAACACACCCCACCCCCACCCCTACCCCTCATCCCCTAATTTACCCCTAATGCTTCCTCCTCCAAAGCAATAAACTCCAAATACCGACTACGGCTTAGCAACCTCCGAATGAACCGTAATTAATCATACCCGAAGACTCATATAATTTGGAAGCACGCCATACTATCAATTTTATCGATTGATGACTACCTATATTTTAGCGTTAGTGATAAAAATGGGCCTATTTTACTATGACTCAATGTGTATTTTTATTAATATACCATTTCAATTAACGTAAATTGTAGCAGATGAGTCAAGTTTGCACACTAAAAAAGTATGTGGGTTTGCCCGGAGGAAGTTCAGGGGGTGCCCCGATACCAAAAAATGCGCTTACATGACATTAAACCATAAGCATTACCTGGCCTTTCAACCACCAAGGCTTTCTGTAACTACTACATTTAAAAATAAGGGGGCAAAATACTATTTACCCACAACTCAGGGCCTACTTATCGCCCTCTCAGTTCTTGTATTTTCAACTGCTGAATATATTCAATCAATTTAATTCAAGTGTTTTCAATCAATAGCTCATTGCATTTATTAAACAGTTGAATTTTGTAACTGACCATAGTGAATTAGTGATGCTCAATTGTCAGATTATGATGAAAACGAACAGTTTTGGGTAGAATATCTTGAAACTCTGATTCGTTTCTCACAGAGTCACAAAACAGCAGCTGTCTGTAACTTTTGACTATAAAATATTGCTTTCTTTTATTCTTCAGACAAATTCATAGTGTGCAAAAACTTGCTCATCTCATCACACTTCTAGTAAATCTCTAAATTTGATTTAAATATTATTCTTGTAAAGATCCATTTGATTTTGTATCTACTTAGTTAAGAGGTTGAAAAAGGAAAATGCAGAGATTAGTTCTAATTTCACAAAGATTCTCTCATCCTACTATATTACCCCTCAGGTGCGTTCCATTGGTACTTAATTTGTAGATGTTTCTTCTTTTGTGAAATTATTTTTTGATTTAAATAATAAATGACTTTTGACCCTAAAATTATTTGATCCAGTCAAATATTACTCATCTATTTGCACATTGAAATACAGTAAAATCAAAGAAGCGAAATGATTATTTGTAGATAGAGGGCATCAGGGTAAAATAATACTTTAACTTAAAAAAAAATACTATTTAGGTGTGTCAAACACTAACATTTTTTCAAATTTTGGTCACTTTAAGCAATCTATTACTCTGCATAAGCCCGAATTCTTATATATGGTATGTATGATATATGTGTATTATTCATGAAACAATATGTCATTGATAATATTGTACATGTTACTCGCTCTAAAGTTGCTCACAATAAATGCAAATGTTAGTGCCTCCAACATTACTTGTGTAAGTAGATGTTACTCATCAATATTTAATACGGAGTATTACTCAAAAACGATCAATTTCTGATTCTAGGCTCCTGTCACTATAAACCCTTATACATCACAAAAATAATCTTAGTGTATAAATTTTTGTAAACCCTGACAGTATTTTTTTGGTTCTAAATGAACCTTAAAAGATACGGAGTATAATTTATCGCCTTTTAGGGGTACAGATGCAATGTAGGAGTTTCGGAAAGTTTGAAGAGAAATGTTATTGGGGTGCAAACTTATTATGGAACTCCTTCAACCTCAACCATCAGGTACATCTTGTTAACATAGAATTTTCTTAGTTTGTTTATTGGAAGGGTGGTCCATGTGACAGTTTTAATTATATATGATATGTCTGCATATTAATGCCTGATTTTCTTTCCATAGATATTGATATATTTTAAAATATTTTTTCTATTGATGTGACTGATAAAATTAAATAATGGTAAATGATTTTTCCGTAGTTTAGAATATTGTGGAAACCATGTCAACGACTTAGATATATGGGTTGGTCGTACATCATTTGCGACAGAAAATTCTTGTTGCGGTCCTTTAGTAGTAATTGGAGTTGGTTCGTCTACTAAACTCTGCTCCGTGGAACGATTTTATGAACATGTACATTGTCGTCATTTTCAACGTCCTGTTTTTTACTTTATTTACAAGTCATCAGACCTGCAAGACAGTCAAGTAGCTTATATTTTTTGGTACATACTAACTTTTTGGAATTGAATGATAACAGAGGCAGAGTTTTGGCATATTCTGAGGCAAAGTTGTATAGTAGTGTGAGCAGTTCTAATTCAAAGGAAGTTGATGAGAAGAGGAAAAGAGTAGTGGTTCTTGGCACTGGTTGGGGAGCCATAAATTTCTTGAAGGACTTAAAGAACACTTCATTCGATGTCCAGATTGTATCGACCCAGAATTACTTTGCCTTAAACCCTTTGCTGCCATGTGTCGCCTGTGGTACTTTACAGGCTGGGAGTGTTGCTGAACCTATTCGCAACGTCATCAGAAAGGTAATGTACTCGATGAAATCAGTTTAATTTTGGAGAGAAATGCTGGAATTTTAGGTTCATATATTTCATAATTGAATATCTGTTGACTTAGGCAGAGTTCATGAATCAACAAAGATCAATTTTTTTGAAAATAATTACCTTAACCATTTTAGCTTTGCCTATAATGATGTGGTGCCTAACCTACTATTTCACCAGACAAAGTTACCAAGTAAGCCCTCTTGGGTCAATTCGAAGGAGTCTCCCTATTATCACATGGGTAAGCTTGCAACCGATCCGACCCCCCTTATCCCGCTTAGACATTGGGGTATGTTGATGACGTTACCAAGTAACCCGAAGGTCCTTAGTCAGAAACAGTAATAGTTTTTGTTCGGTTGTGGCTAATTACACTATCTACATTTCTTATCTATTGTGAAATAAGTAATAGATAGTCCGTTCACTTCATCTTGGGATATTCGGAAACAACCTCCCTTTTATCACACGGGTAAGATTGTGTACAATCTGACCCCCCTTTACCTGGCCTAGGTGGGTTTCTCTTTAGAGGTATTGGGGCTTTGTTGAGATACCTTGTACAATGAATCACTAGTTCACTACTGAGGATATTTCTCGCATTAGCAAATAATGTTTCCTAGACTTTATGAGAAATCATAAAAGTGTTGCCTCCTTGTACTGGACAAGTTATTTTATCATATTGTATAAATGTAAGAGGTATTGATGTATTTCCCTTGCCTGCAGAAAGATGTCAACATGTACTTTTGTGAAGCGGAATGCACCAAAATAGATTCCAAAACTCGTAAAGTTCATTGCACCTCTAGTGGAAAGGTTAATGAGAAAGAATTTATCATTGACTATGACTATCTAGTAATTGCTGTGGGTGCCCAATCAAATACTTTTAGCATACCTGGTGTTCCAGAAAATTGCCATTTTCTGAAGGTAATAATAAACCCTTCTCCTAAATTGCTGGAATTGAATCTCTACTATTGGATCACAAGTATCAGCTTTGAAGGTCTGAAAAATATTTTTCTCCATGCAGAATGTAGAAGATGCCCAAGAGATCCGTAGGAAGATCATTGACTGCTTTGAAAAAGCCAGCTTACCAAACCACAATGAAGAAATGAGGAAGCAAATTCTCCATTTTGTTGTCGTCGGAGGTGGCCCGACAGGTGTGGAGCTTGCAGGGCAGCTATATGATTTCATACATAAGGACTTAGCAAGGTTGTACCCTGATGTAAAAGGCCTGGCTAGGGTCACACTTCTCGAGGCAGGTGATCATATTTTGAACATGTAAGTCTCTGTCTATCTCTCTCTCTCTGTAAGGTTGAGCCATTATCCAGAATGGTGGATAAAAGTTCTTCTGGAGTTCTAATGCATGCCTTTTGAATGTATACACCACTTTAAGATGATCTTTAAGTTTGGGTTTGTCAAGATTGTTACGCGATTGCTCGTCATAGATCAGCTAGTTAGATATGAAACCTAACCCAATAGGACAAGATTCAATATAGTTCTTATAATTTATTTATTGTATACCTTGACCCTACTTTGATCTTTTGAATGACACTGAAGTAACATATACATTTCACGTATATAAAAAACGTTTCCTTTTTTTGCTTGTCTTAAATACTAAGCAGAAATAATATATACAGACTTTGAATGTGAATATCCTTAGTTTAAAGCTCCACACCATTAAATTGCAAAGAGGCTCTGCCTGCACATAAGTTGTATACTGTGTTTTTATGTTCGAACATAATTTGTGGTTATCAACAATTCAGAAAAAAAAACTCGGGTTCCTTATATGGTACTATATCGAAGTTAAATTATTTAAATGACATGAAAAAGAACGCTAAGTTTGATCATGTGAAGTAAAGAACAAATAAAATGTATTTGTAACATCCTCGTAACAGGTTAAGTATGAGACTGTCCTCTTGCGAGTCTGTTACCCTATTAGTTTTATATCGAAAAGTCTCTTGAACTTCGCAGAATCAAAGAAAACTTGTTTACGCCACTTTACATTTAATATGAGATTTATTTTCTCAATGTACTTGAGGTTTCTATTTCCAGGTTTCACAAAAAAGTCAGAGCTTTTGTTGAAAGGAAATTTCAAAGAAATCAAATTGATCTAAAAACAGGCAAGATGGTTGTCGAAGTATCAAATGCAGAGATATTTGTAAAAGAATCTAAAACTGGGGAAGTAACCTCCATACCATATGGAATGATCATATGGTCTACAGGAATTGCAACCCGGCCTGTCATTAAGGATTTCATAAAGGAAATTGGTCAGGTAGTTTCCAGCGTGCCATTACTGTTCATTTTAATCATTATTAGGTTTATATGCTAATGCTGCAGCAGGAAATACATCTTTTAGTTTTTTCTCATTTTAATTCGGATATATGCAGTTTCTTGCAATTATCTCATTTAGGTTTCATATTACACAGTCAAATGGGAATGCAGTAACAACTGATGAGTGGCTAAAAGTTCCAGGAGCTGATGGCGTCTATGCATTTGGGGATTGTGCTACAATCAGCCAACGTAAAATTATGGTGAGAACATGTAATTTAATTATTTTTCTTATTTCTGAGTCACAAAGTGTTCCGAAGATGTTAATAGGAGACCCCCTGGGCCCTGGCTGCCTCTAAATTCCCTTCAAGTCTAGTCCAGTATATGGAACTTTCTTAATCCTACGGTCCATTTAATCCTTGCCCCAAAGTCATTTTAGTTCCTTTGAATTACGAGTAGTTAAACTTGGAATGCGTGATTCAGTTTCTAAATGTTTGTGTGTGCATATTATCCATACAAGCTTATAGTCCATTCTTGTTTTCCTTTTTCAGGCACAAATTAAAATTATACATCTGTTTTAATAGCCTATGACTGGGTTTTTTGTAGGATGATGTTTCAGCTGTATTTCATAGAACACATAAGGACAAGTCTGGAACCCTTTCAGATAAAGAATTCCAAGAAATCTTGAAGGACATATGTGAGAGGTATCCTCAAGCGAAGCTTTACTTCAAAGCGAAAAAGATTCACAGTCTCATTGATTTAATTAAAAAATCAGCTGGGGTTGCTCAGCAGAACACTGGAGATATTGATTTAGAGGAATTCAAGTTGGCTCTTTCAGAAGTAGATTCTCATATAAAGAAACTTCCACCTACCGGCCAGGTCTATTGTTTACTCGTGATATGACCGGTTTTTTTCCTTCTTGTATATACATTCTTGTAATAGTAACATGTATTTGTTTTCTTCAGGTTGCATCTCAGCAAGGAGCATACCTTGCTAATTGTTTCAACCGAATTGAAGAGTGTAAGAAAAATCCAGAAGGTCCTCTTAATTTTATTGAAGGAAGACGTCATCAGTTCCATCCCTTCAGGTATGTTGACGCTCCTTTTACCTGCGCTGAGACCTTCAACCTCTTCAATGTACCAACAAAAGTCCAAAATACTACATAGATGTTATCTAGCTCCCAGCTTTACATGAATGATACAATTTTTATGTTTAATGTGTCTGGAAATTAACATGCCAGTATATATGGAGTATGTTTTTTGTTTACTGATACAAACGAGTAGTGGTTAGTCATAAGTTGTAAGCCGCAGATTATTCAAAGAAACACAAGTGAGCTCAAGACTCATCCGAACTTCTGAAGCGCTTAGTTTATTTACAATTATAGAGTTGATTAACAATTATCTTAATTTGAGTAATTTCGATTTTCTTCAAGGTACAACCATCAAGGACTGCTTATTTCCGTGGGAGGAGAGAAAGGAGCAGCTCAAACTCCTGGAGACTTGGTGCTAAAGGGAAGTAGTGCTCAAGCACTTTGGTATATGACTTATTTAAGGTAACCGTCCTACTTCTTCGTCCTCCTCCTCATAAGCCCCCAAGCCCATTCCTGGACGGAAATTCAACCATTTGGTTTGTCCGTTCGATAAGGTACCTAATGCATTTATATATGTTGTTATAACATACCTTAATTTAATTCTCCAGCAAGTTGGTAAGTTGGCGTACAAGAGCTCATGTGATGTCGGAATCGATTAGGCGTTTGCTTTTCGGAAGGGATCCAAACTGTGTTTGAGAATATGATTGATCTGGAGTTCGTGATTGTCATGTCAAGTGATGGTTTCAGTTACTTCATATATTCATACTTCAGTTTCATCCTACCTTAGTCATATGTAGAGTGGGATGCATATATTTCCAGGGCAAAAATTTCCATGCAGAATTTTTTCTTCGATTTTGCTCTTATCGAGCGCATGGAGTGTGTGTTCCTTAGACCATCTTTAGCAATAGACATTTGAAAGAGTTTTTAGAGTGTTTTTAATTACACCAATTGAATAATTGGCATAGATATTTGAGTTGGCAATTGTTGAGACTTTTTTATAAGTACTCAACAATTATGACATATTGGAGTCCAATATATCCTTTCTAGTGTCCTTTATTTGTTTCTATGACAATCTTTCTTTTGAATTACCATTTTTATTTGTTTTTATGACAAATATTAAAATAAAAATTTATCAATCTTTTATATTTTAAAAGATCTATAGATAAAGTCTAATTTTATTTTATTTGGATAATAAAAAATTAAGTAAAATATATTAACGATTTATGGTGGAGTATATGTTATTGATGGATGGAAAGAGAAAGGTAAATTATTGTATGAAATATTTATTATTATGTATACTGTAAAGCTTATCGGTATATTTCGGAGCAACGTAGTGATAATAACTGACACACAAAAATATTTGGTGACAAACGATTTCAATATCACTCAAGTTTTATTTATATGTCATTTCGATCACTCAAGTACCAAAATCAATCCAATCGACTACTTCCGTTAATTTTTTCTGTCAAATTGACAAATCTGTGAAACAATCTTAAAACATACAGGGGTAATTTAGTAATTTAGTCAGCGGGACATTTCACTGGATTGTTATACACCCAAACAATGTGGATAAAGTCAGGGGTGAAATTAATTATTTTGCCCCTCCCCTTTTGAAAGTATAAGAATGTGAAGCTTCATGTCACAAATTCGCCATTTCACTTACAAAATCACTATTCGATGTGTGTAGCTAAGGTTCGCCATTTCATTGCACTCCATCTTCGATGTTTTGACCGCAAGAGCTCCCAACGACCAGCAACATCATCTTCTTCGATAAGCTCACACCATTTTATTCCACCACTACCATCATTTATTCATTCCTTGTACCACCATAAACACATAACTAAATCAATAACATAATTTGCCCAAAATGAGGGAGAAATTATGCTGAAAAATCAGTGTACTAATTTATCCAAAATCAAAAAAATAAGTAGCCAAAAATGTTCAACCCCATTTCTTTTCTTTGTTTCAAATCTGAGGACTATCCAACTTTAACAGAAAAATGGACGGAAGTAGGCGAGATTGGATCGACTTTGGTATTTGATGTTAGAATGCTATCGTTATTAATTAATTTCATGCATTCCCTCAAATTAATATAATAACTAGATTCCATCCTAATGATAAATTACTGATTGAGCAACCCCGTACTAATTCAGATATTACAAACGTAGTTGAAAAAGCTTAATAAACGGTATAAGATTTACCCTACCGCAGTATCAACTAATAAGTTCAGCGAAGAATCGACACTAATAATCCTATTCTATTATCTCAAGTAGATGTTTATGTATCGAAACTCTAATTATAAAGCCTCATAAATCTCTCAAGACTATTTCTTATGATTCTAATATTCGAAAGACAATAATAATCAACCAAAAGACTATTTATAAAGAAGGCTTCTACCTAATCCGTGATAAGGGCCCAAAGTTGCTAAATTTCTCTCGCCTATCTAAACTTATTTATCAAATTGCCTTCAAGATTTGACCATCGCTTATCTAAACTCTACTTACTCAAGTTATCCAAATGGCTTCATACTCCAATACTGAAGCTGATCGAACGAAATGAAGCCGACTTTGAAATGATCGAATTTCATATAAACGAAACTTCACCACGTCCGAAAACCATTTGCCCAAATATTTATGTTTTGAAAAGTCTATTGGTGTTGATAGTCTTACTATAACGGACACGCACTCAATAAGTTTTATTAATACTTGGACAAAGGATAGCAGTTTGAATATGCATTTCCAACACGCGTTTGGTATGTTGGTTTTAATTACGAAAATGTTTTCCTTGAGCTCGATAATACGGAGGACTTTTTAGTAGGATATGCATTACGAATACACGGATTGTGTGTTCATCAATATTATGAACACACCTTTTGAGTTGAAATCTAAGCGAGACAAAATGTGTTAGAAAATTCGTGGTAATTTATGAGATCAATACATTAAATTTAATAACGTACCGATCCTAAATTTTGAAATTAGGTGTTACAATCATTATTTGATACCAACTCAATTCGTCATCCTCAAATAAAATATTTGATTCCGAAAAAAGATAAAAGAGAACTTGGAACGTCTTTAAATCTTTTTACTACTCCCTCCGTCCCAAAAAGATTGTCATATTTTGATTTTAATGAGTTGGCTTTTTTCAATTTTGAACTCAAATAACTTTTAATATGTTATATATTTGTTTGGAAAAAATATATCAATATGTAATATTTTCAACATATTTTACTATTAACTTGATAATTTTGATTTAAATAAAAGTTTTGAATATCAATCAAAATAATAAAGTTGGTTAATATTTGATTATGAAAAATGTAAATGTAACAATCTTTTAGGATGACTGTAGTATATGGCAAGTATCTCCCAGTGATTAAATTTGTTCCCACACGCAAAATCATAAAGTCATAAATAAATGAAGAATGGATCTAAATTTTTTTTTTCAAAATTTGTCATAGTTATAATAAGTGAGGAGCAAGGGTTGTCCTTTAAAGTTAAGGTACGTCGAGGGAACAGTCGAGTATGATTTCACTTCCTCGGCACTCAAAGATATTCAACATGATTATATATGTACTCCTATGTATAAGTACGTTGAATGCAATTTTTGTATTACGTATACTGTATACATATAATGTTTATTTTAAAAGAATTGAAGTATTGTTAATTGCAATGTTAAACTTATAGAGTGTAGAACTAAGGAGAGTACTTTATCAAAAAATACGTCAATTGCTTCTAGATAACTTTTACCGACTTCATTTATGAACTACATCTTCAAAGAAATTCTTCCATACACATATTTCAAGCAAGTGAACGTTAGCCTATGATAATATAATAATTATTGTGTTTCAACCTATACACTTGATCATAGAGAGATCGAATTTGTTTTAATATATTTATATGAGATGGTTAATTTTCCAATAATCAGAAGCAATCCAACCTTTGTATGAATCATGATAATTGAAAATCCTAACTACTGCACCAATCGATGTTCGATCATTTTTTTTTAATTTTCTTTTCTATTATAAACAAAGTTATTAACGTACTCTTCTTTCCAGGAAAATTATGCATGGACAGTACATCGAAATTAATAGAAACCGCCACCTAACGAACCTTACTAAAGAGGAAGCAACGAAAATATAGATTGATAAACTTGAAATTTTGTAACTCCGCTGTAAAATATAAATAAAAAATTTTGTTAGAATACATTGTTAGATCGCCAATTTATAATAGTTGGTATAATACTGATACGAACATAATAGAAAAGAAATCAAGTGTCAGACATGGTGTCAAGAATAATTTGACCAACACGATAAGCCGATAAATAAACAATACTTAAAGTAAAAACATCATAAGATAATAACCAAGTTCAAGGCAACTCGCACCTAGTCTGGGATACATTGGTCTAAATAAGCGATTCTACTACGATATTTGTAATACAATAAGGTTCAGGCAAATGCTCCCATTCTTCTACGCCATATTCTACTCCCCCATTAAGACGTATGCTCCGTGCCCCCCGACTTTCTACACCGTCTCCACAACACACTACTATCCCTAAGATGCGGTTCACCTGCCAGATTTAACAAAAACAAGACCTGTCAGAATAAGGTGTTAGCAATGCTTGTACACACTCATGAGTTTTATAGAACAACTCCGTACATTCAAATTTACAATAAAATATAAAACTCTCAAGCTCTTTTGTCTCATTGTAAAAATACAACGCAACACTCTCTTTATTTTCAGTTTGAAATCAAGTGTCGGTGCCTTTATATAGTATAGACATTAAACAAGTTTATGGAAATAACTTCCCCATAAACAAAACTTTCATAATTATTTTGATACTTTCCTCGTCTCCCATAACCAACCAAATCAGACTTTTATGGTTGCCAAATTAGAATAGAATTTATAACTTAGAGTTTGATCAGGATTAGGATACAATCTTAGTGTATATATAGGCTTGATCATCAACCTTTTAAATATGCCATTTGGTAAAAATACAAGAGTGAGCTATAGATAAAGTTTGATAGAGAGATAACAGATTGTAATCTTTGCTTTCAATTCAAATTAATATAGTGATTCTTAAGGAGTCACCAAAACCACAACCAAACCACTGATCTTTCATTATTGTTATTTACTTGCTCAGACCAATATACGTTAGTCTGGCTTTGGTGGTCATAACATAAAATCTTCTCAAGACATTAAATCTACACTACATATATCTTAACAAATACAACAAAGGGTATCGTTGTCGTTGCTACGGGTATGGATAAAATGGGGCACGGGTCGCTTAATCACAGAAACTACCATCTATGGAAAACCAAGATGCTTCGATCGGTTGTATGTCAAACAACTCGCGTCTATCGAACAAGAAGGTTATCGTGCCCGACGGTGCCAATGTTCAGCACACTGTTAGTCGATAGAAGATGCTTAGGACATGTAAGAGACTGAGACGACGTAGGAGTTATTCATATACTTTGAGAACTCAACGACGCTATGGTTGTCGGAAAAAGCTTCCGTGATCGTATGAAAGAAAAACCGCTACCACAAGGTAGCTCGTTCACAATAGGAAGTTTAGATATGGATGAAAACTCTTTAATCGGAAAGTAATGAATCAACTAACACATATTCAACTAACCGCCACGGCTCACTTTAATGAAAGTTAAGTTCAAGCCTTATGGATTCTTTTATCCTTCCCGATTCATGAGAAACTTTGTCTCAAGCTTGCTAGTTATTTTGAAGAATGCACGGAACAATTTCAAAAAGAAATGGTATCCAATGTCATTCGATCGAGGAGTTAAGCAGTTAGGAGGGAATTATGAAAATAGGCAAGGATTCTATAATAACGACAACTACAATATACGAGAAAAAGAAGGATAATAAGAAAAGTTCAAACAACAGAAACTAAAATTAAAGGTAAAGATAAAAAAGAAGACCAATGTCACTATTAGGATAAAATAGGACAATTGAAATCGGATTGTCGTACCTTTAAAATAGATGTCATAAATGGTACCGCAACCAAAGAAAGAGAGAATAACGTAGAATTGTCAATCATGGAAAACGATCTAATTGTTGTCGATGCAATTGGAGATGAGTGCTACGCTTTCCGAAAGATGAATGTGTAATAGATTCTGGAGCTCATTCCATGATACACCCTCATCGAAGGCTCTTCACACATACTTGTAGGAGATTTTGGAGAGGCGTAGATGGGAAATAATGAAATTTCTAAGATCACTACAATCGAGACGTCCACTTGGAATCGTAATTAGGATATACTTGAAGAAAAATTACTATGGATATAGGAGTATAAATACAAATCCATAGTTCCGTGGATCTTTTAAAGCATACTATATTATTTATATAAAAACATATAATTAAATTACATATGAACAGAGGACTTACAACAAGCAATGGGAGTAAATTCCACCAAAATCCACACGCTTCAAATTCACAATGTGAATTTGACTTCCCTTCAGCTCCTTGTTGTAATATCAATCGTATGATATCTCTAGTTCGGCCCAATACCGTGAGGGGTCAATCAAGAACTAATCTATGCTAGTAAACAAGGATGAACAAAAATAAAAACCCCAAAATTCTTGGGAGAATTTCGCCAAAAGAGGGCGGCTACTGTGGTTTTTGGTGAAAAGTTCTTACAAAACTTTATGATGAAAACCCTAAAGTTTGTTTATATGTGGCTAGGTTAAAACAAGCCCGATGTTGAACCCGTTAAAGATTAGTTTCACTCGTTAACTCTATTAGTTCGTTAAGACACTAATGTAGTCAAGTATCGAGTTGAACTATTTAATTAAGCTTTCACTAAATAGTAACGAGTCAATATCAATAATCTTTCAAGTTATCGATAAATACTAAATTATTCTAACCAATTAAATAACTATTTAATCGATCTCTATTTGTTCAATCGACATTCTACATAAAATGTAACCCTTGTAATCGAGAAATACATTTTCAATTATATAGTTCTCTCTTTAATTTCATACATGAAATATAACTCAACGCCACCGTATGGACCTTCTAGGCTCGATAATAGTAAGTTGTATAACAATAATAATTGACCAATTACTATTATTATAACGACAACGAGTAGCATCTAGCAATCGCCATAACCCTTAAATTATCATGAGAACTCCACACTAGTAATATACAATTACTAAGTTGAACACTAAGTTCGGAGCAATCACATTTAACCCAATCCGTAAATGAATTGCTACAATAATTGCTCATCTGGCATAATAAATGAACCACCTCTCGATTTCCAACACCCCACTCGCTCTGACTCCATTATCTTGCTACCTTTTATCAGCGATCTCTAGTCGTGAGGCTAACCATAAGCAGCGCTGTCGCGAAACACCCACAACTTTTTACCGGTATGAATCGAATAAGCATTTATGGCGCCCCATAAAACCAATCGGGCATCAACCGCAAGGGTAGGCTCGGTATCTTCAGATATCAAGTGACGGACAAATCCTCCCAATATATCAACATCTATCGCTATATTCTCATCAAGCAGGACCCAACATATGCCGTTATAATCCCGCTAAGGCGTGACGTTTGTCATAGTCAAAGTACGTAGTCAGATAACTACGTATAGTTATATATCAGTCTAAGAATCGACGAACCTAAATTCTAAACAAATGCCATAGACACGTATACATATCTTCTATGAATTGCCGGTCATACCAGCCTCCCTCACCACCGCACCGGCAGCCCACGGTATTGATCTAGTCCTGTGCTAACGTGATCAATCTTGATCACTAATCAAAACACCATGTTAGTCATATGATGCTTGTCGCCTCTAATCAAGATCTCCACCAAGGCCTTTGGCTACTCTATGTTTCTAGGCTCAAGAGGCGTAATTAATGCTCATGTTACCTCTAGAAAACATAGACTAACCTAGGATTTAACCTTTCACTCATCGAGGATACACTCACATGTATATATTATATGTAAATTCAAACATAGTAAATATAGCAAACAAATATATTAAAATATAAAGTACAATAATATTCAAATATTTGTTCACATAACACACAGATACATCGACTCCCACTTGGGTAACACCATCAGCGACATCCGGCCTAAGACCTATGTTCGTTGCATGCTCACTGGGCGCTTTTGGCCTCGACTTTAGTGGTTTAGTAGCGGGTCGCCAGATTGGCCTGCTTACTTTACATACTGACATCACCTCTATCAAGCATATCTCTAATCGTGATACTTTCTCGAGTACGTGTTGGATTTGTGATGCAGCTCAGTTCCTAGCTTGAGCTATTGCCCCAAGATGTCACAAAGCAACTCCACCGGGTCCTCAACGCTAGGTACTACACCAAGTTCGGTCACGAACTTCTTATCCAACATGCTTCTTTAATGCTTCAGACGCCGCTGATTGCATCTTTGATTCTGTGGGTAATCGGGCAACAAGATCGCTTGAACTCCTCCAAGATACCGCTTCCACCGTTGAGACAAAAATACATAAATTGCATCGAACGATAGTCGCTCGCTGGCTGAAAACCGGCATCGGTGTACTCTGTCATCAAGTAATCCCCTCATCTCCACCAGTACCAAGAAAGCATCTTTAGTTCTCCTCGATACTTCAAGATGCACTTCACTGCAATCCAATGGCTTTCACCTGGATTAGCTTGGTATCTACCGGTTACACTTAGTGCATAAGACACATCATGTCTAGTGCACAACATGGCATGCTACGATGATCCTATACCAAGATAAGGTACGCCCTTCATTCTCGTTTCATCTCAAGACTATTCGTAATCCAACAAGGACCAAACTCTCGTTTTGGTACATAGAATCCATCTCGCATTGCATGGCTATTTGCCATTTGTCAGCATCCTTGCTATTCATCGCTTCTTTGTGCTAAGCTGCCTCGCCACTTTCACGATGAAAGCTTCACCATACCGGGCCTCCGGTTCGTGGCGATCCCCTCGATCTCCCAAGGGTCAGTTCTTCCACAGCTTCTGTGGATCAAGAACCGGTCTTCTATGAAAGAAGGTTCCACTTGTGGTGTGTCGATGTCTCCGCATTGCATTTCCATCGATATCGACTTCATCGCCGAGCTTCATCAAGATGAACACCATTACTTCTGGCCTCTTTCGACGTATATTCCTTCAAGGAATACCCTCGCTCGGCAATGAAGATTTTATTCTCCTGCTTCGTAGAAGTAGTAACCAACCTGCTTCCCTTGGATATCCTATGAAATAAGATGCATCGATTAGCGCAAATTTATCTTTTGTTAATCTCTTAACATGTTTCTCTACAGCCTCTAAATCTTTTAGAAAACCCTAACTGGGAATCTTCCCAAACCACGTCATTTAGCTTTATCCGCCGACTCGGCCGGGACATCCTGCTTAAGGTAAGTGCCGCGCTTAGAAGCGCATATCCCCAAAAATTAATCGCAGATCAGATAGGCTCATCATAGACGAACCATGCCGCAGGTTCTATTTCTCTCTCTTCGACACGCCATTACGCTGTATGCTCCTGCCGGAGCGAAGCCAGAAACAATACCACCCCCCTAAGATGAAATAACTGGATTCAAATATTCTCCACCTCTATCGCATCGAGAATCTTTATCGCTCTCGTCTAATTGGTTTTGTACTTCATTTTGGAACCTTGAATTTCTCAAAGGGATTGTTGTGGTCTCATCGATACACAAACCGTATCTAATGTAGTCATCACGCAAATGTAACGAAGTAGTTATAACCTCCTTTCGCATGTGTTCATTGGCCCACATACATCGCGCGTATATTTCCACAAATCACTTGCCCTTTCATTTAAGCCAGTTGAAAGGCATTTTGGTCATTTTGCCCAAGGCAAAGCACTCACATTTATCGTGAGGATTCATAATCGAAACCTTCAAGTATTCCACCGAGTGGAGTTTGATTCTACCAGCATCGACCTTAAATACAAGTAACGCCATGTAGTTTGGTTTAAGTTGTTAGGCTTATTCCGTTTAAGTTTATGTTATATGACTATTAATCATGTCTAAAATGGATAAACCATTTTCAAGGAGTATGTACTACCCCATTCCCGGTGATCCGATCTCTAAATTCATCGGATCTATTGAAAATGAAAACCATCATTATTCAAAAATGTAAATAGAAATAATATTCATGCAAATTGTGTGTACATAAACCGAGATAAGTTCAAACAAGGCCCGTGGCAATTTAAACTGACGGATCCTACCGCAGTGGCCTAAATCTTCTCGCCATTTCCCCACACGCAGCATCCATTTCCCCCTCTTTCGAGTCTTCTACTTCGACTCGGAAGTTCCTGTGATATTACTAATACAAATATGAGTAGAACTACAACCGTGTCTAGCACTCACGGTAGAATTAGAAGTTGTACAAACTTCAATAACATATACCAGAGGCCGAAATGTCATGGTACTCATTCTTCCTATCATCTCGCGAACTTCCTCAAGTGTGTCGATTTCCAAATCTGTGTTTCCCAATAATGACACTTGTCATCCTTCCTAGCTCATCCCTTTCCAGCAACCTTGGGATTACTAGAACCCTTGGGCTTGCCGGTAAACTTCTTTTTCTTCTTGAATTTATTCTAATTTTGGACCACCAAAACAGAAGGAGTAGAAGTTTTAGTCTTACCTGTGTCTGCCTCAAAGATTCGTGATCATCTTATGCGCCTGCTTGTAGAATCTCAAACTGTGCATATTGGAAGTTCATGACAAACTGAGAGAATTTGTCCTGGAAGAGACTTCGATGAGATCCACGCCCAGCTCTTTTGGAGACACGTGCCTGTGGCGCTGAAGTCATCGACCAAGCCAATCATTTTAACGATATGTAGGTCATGGGCCCCGTCTGCTCCCCCAAATTATCGCCCACGAGAGCAATGATCGTGTCATATCTCTCGCTTTCTAGCTTCCTTCGAATAATTCCTCGCTGCCGTGTATATATCATATGCCGCTTACCTTTCATATCGAATTTGGAACGAAGGTTCCATATCGGGCAAGCACGAGACATCGACATCCACAAAGACGCACTCAGGCTTTTCAGGATCCCTTCGACGTGGGAGTGCACTATCATTAGGTTCGCTGAACCTTATTGTTCACGTATTCAATCCTCTGCCGGAGAATGATTCTCAAGTTTCGAGACCACCGTCAAAATTCAAGTTATTCACCTTGCACTTTCAGTGTCGGGAATGTAAGTCGAAGTTTAGAGTAATAAGGGTAGTCATTCTACAAGAATATAAATAAATAACAGACCAAGAATTATCATGCTAAACATTAAATGTTCGTGGCAATGCTGGTCATTTCACCTCACGAAATATTAGTAGTCAGTTATCTACATATCTCTGGGGCCTAACGCGTTATTTTGAACTGGGGCTATAATAGTATTGTCAATCAATTGGCGTAAACCACATAACTCCAGTGAGTCTGCCAGATGTTACCCAACATTTGAATTGAAATCGAAATAGCATAATAATTAAACCAGTAAAGTTATTGATTTATCATTCGGAAGTCCACAACGCAATGTGGAAATCACTTCAAATACGATCCATTGTCATATCAAATGCAACATTGTAACACTACACGGTGTGCCCAATTGAAGTAGTTGATTGCACAACTTTAAAATTGGCTTGATACTTTGCTTAAATTGGTGAGATTATTATTACTTTGTTTTCATTTACTCACGTATACTAGCACATAATCGCCATCACGCAACATGAAAAATAAACAAGTAATGCACATTCAAGAGATATAGATATGGCCCCTAGAACCTATTACAAGTATTTATCAAATACTAACATAAGTCTCTAATTTTTGTATCTTGTACTTCTCCGATCCATCCAGTTCACCAAGTACCACCACCAGAAATGATCTTCAATATCTTCACTTGTTATACTACTTTATATTAACTCATCTTGGGACAAATAAGCTGCGGTAAAACAAGAATAAATAAATACAAAGAATACGACTATTATTTACAACATTGTGTTCGCAGACCTAAAAATAAATAAACGGGCCATATCTATACCTCCATTCCAATCACCATTACAAAATATGCATCTTTATTAAATCACATAAATCTAACTTAATAAATATTTTAAATGGCATTGAAATGCATGTTTGTAATTATCAAATTAATTAATCCATGCTTCATTACAAATATTAAAATTAATTAATATAAACTCACTATCATACACATGTCAATTAATAATATACACAATTATTAACTATATACATATTATAGAAAATATTCATCACAAATATATTCTAAAATACATTAAGTAGTGAAATTATTACTATAATCGTTATATCACTTTTAAATTAATTTAAAAGATATAATATAAAGGAAATTAATTGTCACTACATAATTAATTACAATTAATTAGTCGATTAAAATGACAAATAATCAATAAAACCGAAATATAAACAGTCCCATAATTTTTGGGAAACCAAAATAAGGAATAAATTCGAATTAGGTTTTCAAAATTAGGCACACGCCATAACGGGCTCGGACGACGCCTACGGAAAGTCGGCCTACACGCCTCTCCACCCTGGGCCATCGCCAGCCGTTATTTTGGTACCATCATCTCCGATCCGGACTGACGCGCTCAGGCCGCCGGAAGTCGGTCGGCCGATTTGGCGGTAATAATACCATATTTAACCTCGTTTTATTTAATTTAATTGCTTGTAAAATCGTTGAGGTTTTAGCTAAAATGTATGAAATTCGAACACGCAAAATCCCACCGGTCGCTCATTAAACGAATTTCATACATTTTGAAAAAATTTGTTCAAGAATATGGTTTCCCAAATTACGGGACTAAGTATATTTCGTTTTTATTGATTATTTGTCATTTTAATCAACTAATTAATTTAATTAATTATGTGATGACAATTAATTAATTTTATATTATATTTTTAAATTAATTTAAAAGTGATATAACAATTATGGTAATAATTTCAATTACTTAATGTATTTTAGAATATATTTGTATGAATATTTTCTATAATATTTATATGGTTAATAATTATTGCAATAATTATTAATTGACATGTATGATAATTGAGTTTATATTAACTAATTTTAATATTTGTATGACATGGATTAATTAATTTGGATAATTACAAACATGCATTTTCCAATGCTATTTAAAATATTTATTAAGTTCATTTACGCGATTTAATAAAGTGCCTATTTTGTAACGGTGATTGAAATGGAGGTATATAATCATTTATTATTTTTCCAACCTAATGTTGTAAATGACCTCTCGAGTCATATTTCTTGTATTTATTTATTTACTCAAGCTTACCCACAAGTCGCAAGTCAGTCAAGATGGGTTATAAGACAAGTGAAGATATTAAGATCATTTCACGGTGGTGGCACGGTGGACTCCGGATGGATCCGTATACAAGTATACAAGAATTGTGACTTATGTTAAGATTTGATAAATACTGTATAGTCTTGGGGCCATATCGTATATCTTCGAATGCGCATTACTTGTTTTATTTTCATGTTGCATGTATTGCTTGGATTATGTGCTAGTATGCATGAGTAAATGGAAAACAAAGTAATAATCTCACCAATTAAAAATTCTAAGCAAAGTATCAAGCCAATTAAGTAATCAACTACATCAATCGGGCACACCGATTGCTGGGGGCGTTACTACGTTGCATTCGATATGACAACGGATCGTTAAGGATTTTACCAATCGCCAAGGGCTTTCGATGATCAACCAAGTAACACTTTGGTTTAATTGCATGCTTAACCGGTTTTCGAGATACAATGTCGCAGCATCCCCGTAAGACGCTAGCCAAAGAAGCATGTAGTTTTATTAATTGGTCGCAACTCTACCATTATAATCGGATCAAATGTGCCAGTTGTCGCTGCTTGAATTTAAGTAATAGGTCTTGACATCAATATATTTCGTGAGATTTCAAGTAATAGTATTTACTTACAATTTATTTGTGTTGCTTTTAGCATGATAGCTAATTTGAAGTCTCTAAGTATTTTATTTACTGGCCTGTAGAACTAATATGGCTACCACTATCATACTCCCTAGAACTCGCTTCAAACTACATTAACTCGTCATGTGTATGATGGTGCAAATTTGAGACGTGGTCTCGTGAGTTTAAAGGTTGTCTTCAAGTCGCACGGATCAATACGCCTTTGTGAGTAAAGAAATTCCTATACACTCGGGACACCGATGTACGCCCGGTTAAATAATGAAATGATAAGAAGGACTCTCTAAACGCAAAGTGTCTTATGCTACCGGATGGGAGCCAAGTTTGTGGCTCATGACGCAGTATCAATGAGGCGACATTTATCGCTCTCTGAGCGACCGCCGAGCGTAAGTAATATGAGAAATACGAAACTTTTCAGGCCTTATCGACCGTAGCCGGCACACGGCAGCTCGATTAAGATTGAGGTAATGGATTCGCCAAGCGGCATGATCCTGACGCAGATAAGTCTCTCAAGTTAGAGTTCTTAATTACTTAGATCTCACTTTATCAATATGCGCTATAACAGTACAAAGGCTCCATCAAGCCTCGCCGAGATTCATAAACAAATAAATTCATTGCCGAGCACGAGTTTTTGGACATGAATAGCAGGTCTTCCGCTTCATCGTCGCTGCTCTACGTAAACGCCAGTGTTATATGGCAAGCGGGTGTCTCACGACATCTCGCCACTATTGCAAACTCGCGGTCACCGGAAAATGGGCCCGTAGGAAATTCAATCGAGATAGAAAATGTTTAATAAACACCAAGCCTAAAGCGCGTATTGCTATCAAGCTCAGACAACTTCTAATTCTACTTCGCGGGCGCTTAGACACCGTCGTGGTTCTCATATTTGTCGTAATACGCAGAACTCAAGTCAAGTGTAAGACTGAAGAGGGAAACGGATCTGGCGCCAAGGAAATGGCGCCATGTCATGGCCCTCAGTGAGGGATCTCATTGTTTAAATTTGCCCACGGCCTGAGCTAACTTATCTCCGGTTTACTATGTACCGCAATTTGTAGGAATATTATTTATTTCGCTTTTGAATAATGATGGTTTTTCTCATTTTCAATGCATCCCGGTTTAATTAGATCACTGTGAACGGGTAAGATTTGGTACCGCTTCCTTCAAAATGGTCTATAATGCTTTTAGACATGATTAATGAAGTCATATAACATAAACTTAAAACGGAATAAGCCTAACGACTTAAACCAAACATACCTTATGGCATTTGCGTACTAGTCACATTAATGAACCGAATCAAGAAACTCCACCAGCGGAATACTCAAGGTTTCGATTATGAATCATACGACAGCATAGCCTTTGCCTTCAAGCAATGACCAAAATGCCTTTCATCGGCTTAAATGAAAGGGCAGATTTTTATTGGGGATCATACACCGATGTACGCGGGGCCAAACGAACACATCCGCAGAAGAGGGAGGTTATAACTACTTCATTACATTTACCGAATGCACTATTAATAGATACGGTTTTATGATCTGAGACACAAACACTTAGCCTTGAGAAATTCAAGAGTTCCAAAACGAAGTACAAAACCAATTGAACAAGACAATAAAGATCAAATCGATGAAAGTGGAGAATATTGAGTCACGAGTTCAATACTCATCTTAGAAAGGCGGTATTGTTTCACAACTCACTTCAAATAGAACGCCACAAAGATAATGGCGTGTCCGAAAGGAGTAGAATCGAACTTTCTGACATGGTTCGATCTATGATGAGCCTATCCTCGATCTACCAGCTAATTTGGGGATACGCACTTCAAGTCATGCACTTACCTTAAATGATGTCCAACCAAGTCGCCAGACAAAACTCCCCATGAACCGTGGCTCGGGAAGATTCCTGTTGGGTTTTCTAAAGATTCGGGCTGTGCTTATGTCAAGAGATTAACAAAAGATAAACTTGCGCCCAAATATGATAAATGCTATTTCATAGGATATCCAAGTGGAAATAGCTTGTTATTACTTACCCAAGAGAGAATAAAATCTTCATTGCCGTAATGTGAGTATTCCTTGAAAAGTGAATATCTGCCCGTATGGACTGTGGCACGGTGTCTATCTTGATGAAGCCTGCCGATGAAGTCAATATCGATGCATCTAATGCAGGCATCCACACACCACAAGCAATCGGGAACCTTCTTTCATAGAAGACCCGCTTCGATCCACGTGAAGTCAGGAAGAACCAACCCTTAGAGGATCCAACAGGATCGCCACCCAACCGCATACTGTACGCGAAGCTTTCATCATCAAAGCGACGAGCCCACTTCTGCTAAAAAGCAACGGTAATGCTGTGCGACGCCGACAAATGGCAAATTGCCAGCGCAATCGAGATGGACTGTACCAAAACCAGGTTTGGTCCTTGTCGATTTACCAAACGGGCTCGCCTCTATTGAATGTAAATGGTATTTAAGAAGAAACATGATAAAGACTTTAAACGTTGATGTTTTCTCTAAAGCTAGATTTCAGAATAAAGGTTTCAAACAAGCTTCACGAGCGGGACTATGACGAAACTTACTCGCTGGCTACGCTTAAATCCATCCGGATAATCTTTAGCCATTGTCGCATTTCATGACTATGAATATGGCAAATGGATGTAAAGACCGCTTCCCGAATGGAAATTTAGAGGAAGCGCACATGGTACAACCTCCAGTTTTACATGTCCAGCGACTCCAAGAAGGTAATGCAGTCAGTAAAAGTCCATTTATGGTCTTAAGCGCATCCCACAAGCTAAGAATCTAATGCTTTGATGAATCAATCAAAGAGTTTGGTTTCATCAAGAACTAAGAAGAATCTTGTGTATACAAGCAAGCGTAAAGCTGTAGTTATGATTATTCATAGTCCCGTATGTCGATTTACATACTTATCATTGGAAACAACGTAGTTACTAAACTCGCTAACGATTGGTCAGTAAAATGTTTTCAACAAGGAGACTTAGCGGCTGCACATATACTTGGAATAAAGATCCACCGGGATCGGTACCAGAGGTCGATTGACTTGTCGATACTTACGTGAATGCGTACCGCAGCGTTCAACACGAAGAATTCCATGGTAATCTCCCACGAGACACGATTTCAATCTCGCCAGAAAGCACGTTGTCCCACTACTAGTGCCGAGATGAACAGTAATGAAGGACATACCTTTATGCTTGGCTATAGGATCCATCATGACGCCATGTCACAAGACTCAGACCGATGTATTCATGACTAAGCGTGAACCAAGAGATACCAAGCCAACTGTGAAAGCCAATCGGATTTGTTAAGTGCATCTTGCTATCCGAGGAGAACTAAAGATGCTTTCTTGGTATATGGTGGAGATGCAGGTTAGCAAAGTGATTGTGGTACACCGACGCCAGCCAAACCCATTGCAGACTCCACTATCGCCCCGCCTCGGGGTATGTATTTTGTCTCAACGGTGGAGCAAGATTCGAGGAGTTCCAAATGTAGTATCGTTTGCCGATTCTACCACTGCACTGAAGATGACATCGCAATGGCCTCAAGCCGCTTAAAGAAGCATGTTGATAAAGAAGTTCGTGACCTAACTTGCGCGGTACCTAGCATCGGCGGACCGTACTGACTTTGCTTTCATGACAATATCAGCAATACCAAGCTAAGGAACCCCGAGCACATCACAAATCCAAGACTTATTCTAAAGTAATACCCGATTGTAGATATGCTTGGATGTAGGCGATGTCAAAGTATGTAAAGTAAACGAGGCCAATTCCTGCCGCACTTCTACTAAACCCACTAAGTCGCAAAAAGATGAAAGACGCAAATAACATAGGTCTTGCATGACGCCGCAGCCGGTGTTAGGGTTGCCGAGCCGGTATGTGTATCTATTGTGTTATGTGAACAAATATTTAATATTATTTGTTTATATTTTAATATATTTGTTTGCTAAGACTATATGTTCGACCCTTACATATAATATACATGTAACAGATCCCGAGGTCAAAAGGTTAAATCCTCTAGGTTAGTCTATGTTGCAGACAATACTTAATCGTTAATCGCACTCTTCTTCAAGCCTAGAAACATAGGATAGCCAAAAGGCTCCTCAGTCGATGTCGATAGTTGGGGTATGACAAGCATCATATGACTCAGCACGGCGTTTGATTAGCGATCAAGATTGATCACGTTAGCTCAGACTGTGATCAATACCGCTGGCCTGGCCTCAAGACCGGGGAGTCAGATGACCGAAACGAATTCATAGAAGATATATATCTGTGTCCTATGATATTTGTTTCGAATTTTAGGTTCGTCAATTCTTAGACCTAATGATATATATAATCAACTATCTCGTTTATACAAGCTCTCAGATTTTGACTATGACCAAACGTCTACTAAGCCGGGATTATAACGGCATACTGTCACACAACAGTATAAATGATAGATGGAGGTCAGGATTAACTGGCCCTCGATATACAAGCATTCTGTGCTTCACACGCTTTGTATTTATCAAGCGGCTGGACGCAATGCTTATTCGCTTCATACCGAGTAAAGAAAGTCAGCGTTTCATGACACACTTCGATGGTTAGCCTACCACTGTGAGATCACAAGTGACAAAGGAATCAGAAGATAATCGGCCCAAGGGCAAAATAGTTGAAATCAATGAGAATCGTCCATTTATGCCTGCCGCGGCTGGTCAAAATTATTTACCAGCCACAATGTGATTATCACTTAGTAGCCCAATTTAGTATCAGATAGCGCAGCGATTTGCGGCGAGCGCATTGCTAGATCTATTATCAAGTTACAGACCGGGTCAATTATTACATATATAACTTACTATTATTCGGTTTGGTTCATCATATAGCATTGAGTTATATTACGGGCGAACCAGCAGGTCCATATATCAGTAAACGTATTTCTCATTGCTGTGGTCTATTTTCCATGTAGAATATCGATTGAACAAATAGGAATCACAGTCAGTTATTTAATTGCCCGAGTAATTTTAGTATTTATATTCCATAACTCTGAAAGATTATTGATATTGACCTACTACTATTTAATTAGCTTAATTAAATAAGTTCACTATTACACGAACTGGTTACGAAAGTCAGTTAATATTAACTGGTCGGGTTGCTTTTAACCTGCTCCTATGTTAAACTTTGTTTTTTCATCATAAGCTTTGTAAACTTTCAAAAACCCTAGTAAATTTCTATCGAAATTCTCCCAAGAATTTTGGGGTTTTTTCCTGTTTGTTCATCCTTGTTTACTTTCAGCATAGATTAAGTTCTTGATTCAACCCTCCCGCTGACTAACTGTAGATATCATACGATTGGATATTACAACAAGAGCCGAGAAGTCAAATTCACGCCAGGAATTGTCAGGTGGATTTTGGAATTTACTCCGCCGCACCTGTAAGTCCTCGTCTGTATTTAATTATATGTTTTTGCATTGAATAATGTAGTATGCACTTTTAAAAGATCCCCGGAACTAATGGATTTGTATTTATACTCCTATATCCATAGTAATTTCTTCACTTGTCGATAGAGTACCCGAAAGTAAAATTCAAAAACTAAATGGATTTTACAAACTAAAATTTGTCATGGGAGGAAAAAGCTAAGATATAAAGTTAAAGGCGGTGAAAGGATTTGAGCAAAGGTACGGAGTTGACTAGATGAAATTTTTCTTCCAATAGTAAATTACCAATAAGACTCCATTTTAGGATTGGCAGCCAAAGTTTCCAACCTGACGTTGAACAACTAGATGTTAAAATGGCATTTTTACATGGGTATGTTAAGGAAGACATCTATATGTATCAACCTTAAAAAGTTTTGTGGTTAAAGGCAAAAGAAGATAAAGTATGTAAATTGCGTAAAAGTTCTCTATGGATTAAAACAAGCACTTAATAATGTATAAAAACTTTGATTCTTTTATGATGCACCATGATTATGGGTGAACAACAATGGATCAACGTGGTGTTTGTTAAGAAGTTCTCTCAATTGATTTCATTCTCTACTATATGTAGATGATATGCTAATCGTAGGCAAATGACATTAGCAAGATTTATGAATTAAAAAGTCAAGTTAAATCAAGCCTTTGGACATGAAGGATCTGGGAAAGCACATACTGAAATGAAGATTAGAGAAATCGAACTCGTTGCAACCGTGGCTTTCTCAAGAGCAATATATGTTAGCCTAAATATTGATGGAAAATACTATGGATATATGAGTATAAATACAAATCCATAATTCTGTGGATCTTACAAGGTTTACTACATTATTAAATAAAACACATAATTACAATATGTACGTATCAGAAAGTACTTACAAAGGCAAATGGAGTAAATTCCACCAACAACCTTAACTCTCTTCAAATTCACAACGTGAATTTGATCTCCTTCCTCCTTGTTGTAATATTATATATCATACGATATCTCTAGTCGTCCACACCAGAGAGGTCAATCAAGAACCGACCATGGTAAGTAAACAAGCGATTTAACAAGAAACCAAAAACCCTCAAAAATTCTGGAGAATTTCGCCAAGCTGGGGATAAGAATCCTAGGGTTTTTGATGAAAATATTTTTCTAAAACTTATGTCATAAAAACCCTAAAGTTTGCTTATATAGTTAAACAGTCTCATGTTAACCCAAGGTGACGGGCCACTCGTTAACTCTATTAG
This sequence comes from Lithospermum erythrorhizon, assembly GCA_019722365.1. Lineage (NCBI taxonomy): Eukaryota > Viridiplantae > Streptophyta > Magnoliopsida > Boraginales > Boraginaceae > Lithospermum > Lithospermum erythrorhizon. The sequence goes on from JADFUC010001491.1 coordinate 129,634, forward strand.
TTCACACACTAACGAGTTTATTTATTGAACTATTTAATTAGCTTAATTAAATAGTATCGAGTCAATATCAATAATCTTTCAAGTTATCGATAAATACTAGAATTCATCGAACCAATTAAATAATCTATTTAATTGATCTCTATTTGCTCAATCGATATTCTACACATATAACGTATCCTTGTAATCGAGAACACATTTCTCAATTATACAGCCTTTAATTTCATACATGAAATATAACCCAACGCCACCTGCATGCGGCGCGAATTCTAGGCTCGTATAAAAGTAAGCTGTATAATAAGAATTCACTAATTACTATTATTATAACGATTAACGAGTAGGATCTAAGAATCGCTTCATAACCCCTTAAATTATCATGAACCCACACTAGTAATATTAAATTACTAAGTTGAACACTAAGTTCTCGATAATCACATTTAACCTTAACTGCAACGAATTAATACAATTGGCTGCGAACGGGCATAATAAATGGAATCAAGACCACCACCGTGAAACGATCTTCAATATCTTCACTTGTTATAATATTTATATACTAACCTCATCTTAGACAGCCTTTGCAAAGCTCATGGGTAAAAACAATAACAAATAAATTAATACAAGAAAATACGGACTGTATGTCACATAACATTACGGTTCGCAATCGAAAAAATAAATAAACGGGCCATATCGATATAATTTCCATTCCAATCACTCATTACAAAATATAGGCACTTTATTAAATCATATAAATGAACTTCATTAAATATTTTAAAATGGCATTGGAAAATGCATGTTTGTAATTATCAAATTAATTAATCCATGTAATTACACAATTAAATAATTAATATAAAATTAATTATCATACATGTCAATTAATAATTATTACCAATAATTAACTACATACATATTATAAAAATATTTATCACAAATATATTCTAAAATACATATAGTGAAATCGTTACTCATAATCGTTATATATCACTTTTAAATTAATTTAAAAAAGATATAATATAAAGGGAAATTAATTAATTGTCAATACATAATTAATTAGCAATTAATTAGGTGACTAAAATGACAAATAATCAATAAAACCAAAATAACTAGTCCCATAATTTTATAAACCGAAATAAAGTTTAATAAATTTAATTAGTATTTTCAAAATTAGGGGCACACGTTGTTATCGGCTCGGACGACCAACCTACGACACGGTCACCACCGCACGCGAAGACCGCCATGTAGGTCGTCAGTCCGGGTTGTCATTTTGGTACCAAAATCGCCCGATCCGACACCGATCGCGCCAGAGGGTCGCTGAAGTCGGTCGGCCAATTTGTGGTAATAATACCATATTTAACTCGGTTTTTCGATTTAATTTAATTCATTTGTAAAATTGTTTTGAAGCTTTAAAATTTTTCAAAATTTATGAAATTAACACATTAAACTTCATAATTGTTCGAACAAATCCTAATCGGGTCGCTCATTAAATAAGTTTTTTATATTTAATTATTAATTAAATATTCTTAAATCTCAAATTGTTTTCGAGGTACTTAGAAAAATCCAAAAATTATGAAATTTAATGGAGATCTCTTCAATGCACTATCTCGTTCCGTAAAAATATTTTGTAATTTTACAAAATTTTTACATACCCCAAACATGTTTTACAAAAACTATTTTTGAAACAAAACCAATTAAATCGCCCTTTTAATTTATGAAAAAATCCATGTTAACAAAATATGAAAATACATCATCATAAATTTGTAACACATGTGTAAATCAATAATCAAGAACATGGTGATTTATTCTCATCATATTTATCAATTAAATATATGAATGTTAATTAATCAAATAAAAATCGAGCAAAACAAAACAAGCATAAAATAAATAATGTAAAGCAACTTTAATTTGGCTCATGATGCCACTGATGGAAAATACTATGGATATAGAGTATAAATACAAATCCATAATTCCTGGGATCTTAAAGTTTACTACATTATTAAATAAACACATAATTACAATATGTACGTATCAGAAGATTTACAAAGGCAATGGAAAGAAATTCCAATTAAAACCTTAACGCCCAAATTCACAACGTGAATTTGACTTCTTTCAGCTCCTTGTTGTAATATCAATCGTATGATATCTCTACTGTCCACACCAGAGAAGTCGAATCAATAACCCATCTACAGAAGAAACAAGCGATTTAACAAGTTAAAACTGAAAAACCCCAAAATTCTCGGAGAATTAAACGGGGAGAGTTACCTAGTGTTTTTGATGAAAATATTTTTCTAAAACTTGTGTCATAAAAACCCTAAAGCCATTTTATATGTGGCCAGTTAAAATGTTCCGATAAACAACCCGCAAGATCACCACTCGCTTAACTCTATTAGTTCAAGACACTAATGAAGTTGCTAATGAGTTGAACTATTAATTAGCTTAATTAAATAGTAATGAGTCAATATCAATAATCTTTCGCTATTGATAAATATTAAATTATTCGAACCAATTAAATAACTATTTAATCGATTCTATTTGTTCAATCGATATTCTACATAAAATGTAATCCCTTGTACTGTGAACATTTCAATTATACAGTTCTTTAATTTCATGGCATGAAATATAACTCAACGTCATCAGACGTGTGTGACCTTCTGCGCCGTATAATAAGAAAGTTATAATAATAATAATAATTGACCAATTACTATTATTATAACGATTAATAAGTGTGGATCTAGCAATCGCTCATAACCCCTTAAATTATCATGAACCCACACTAGTAATATACAATACTAAGTTGAACACTTAAGTTCCGATAATCACATTTGCCAACTGTAAAACGAATTGACACACTGTCAAGAATGGTGATAATAAATTAATCAATTTCATTTATTTCCAACAAATATAACCTTAGAGGGGCGAATAAGGTTTTAAATTAAGCTTCTAGCTTTTTCAAGTTTTAATCAAATTAAGCGAAAATAACAAACTATGTGAATATAAATTGATTTGATTAATCAACTATCCAAACTCGAGAATGATTAGTCAAGTGTTAAAAAATTAAAATATAATCAAATCCAAATAAAGAAAGACTCAAAGTAAGGATGTAAGGAAATAGTAGATAATAATATTAAGATTTTTACGAGCTTCAGCCCCATAAGGTTCTAATCTTCGGTTTTCCAACCTCGATTCGCAACGATGACTTCTTGAAGAATTGTTTGATTATATAAAAAGCAACTTCTCTCTCAAGACTATCAAACACGAGCCTACAACTGTTGACCCAAGCTCCAAGCTAAGGATTTCAACACCTAATCAACCAAGACTAGGAACCCAAGACCTCACTCCTAGGATTTCACTCTACTACTCCAACCAAGAATAACAACCCTATGCTACACCACATAAGGATTACTCAACCAATCACAATATTGAATAAAGATTACAATAATCACACAACCATGGAAATACTCTACTAAAGATGATGAAGATTAAGTATGAGAGCTTTTTGCTTTTGCCTTTTTGAATTTGTAAGAGAAGATTAATGTCAAAAGAGTGTAAAAAAGCGTGTGGGTTTTGAAAATTCAGGAAAAAGCTTATATAACGCTTCTAAAAATAGTCTCGAATGTCTATCGGGAGCCCATTGAGACCACGGCCCTCGGCGACCACGACGAAACGTATCAATCTGCCATATGTTGCACTGAAGGACCCTTATCGAGAGGTCCGTGTCTCGATCATCGACCTATCGGTATCAGCCCCCCGATGGTCTCGCAGCTTCTTCGAAATAAGATTTGCTTTCAGTTACTCAAACGAAATGACACACAACCATTTCCACGAAAGCCTTTAACAATGAATCAATCGATACTTAGGGAGAAATCACAAACTATCTATTTTAAACGACAAGATTAAACCCGCAAAAAGCTTATTACTCATAATTTAAAACAACATATACTAAATGTAGTTTTCCCTTACAAACGCCTATAACAAATATAAGACCACGGGCTCTCGCTTAGCATGACGTTGCTGACGATCTTGAGTCTACGAATATCTCAATCAACACTTTAAGCACTTGAACGACTTTAAAGATGAAACCTAATCACAAGTTTACTGAAACGGAATTGTCTGCTTATACAATTTGGTGGTTATCTTCAAAAAAATGTTTGAATCGATTTCTATTATTCAACAAACTTCCCCTTTTTGATGATAACAAATTGACTTATGCAAAGGGGGGGATGGTAAAATAGAAAAGCATGGGCCCCCATCAACATAAGATTGCTTTTAAAATTGTTTACGCAACAAAAACACTTAAAGAATCAATAAAACAACTTTCCAACACAATATCAAACAACAATTAAGATAACAACATATAACCAACACAAGATAAAGTGATAAAGCAATCAATATAACATCTAAAACATACATAACGCATAAGTCAACACACTCCTCCCTTTGTGATCATCACAAAAGTGGGCACAAAGACAAGAAATTTATCTTACGACCACCACTGCCACTTCCAAAGAATTGACCTATAACATCATCATCCCCACTTAGGTAGTCATCAATCCAAATACCCGCAGTAAGTAGTAGCCGGATGCAAGAGTAGCCTCCTTCCCGGTAGTACCTCCCCAACCTCCTCCCTCATCATCGAGCGCCTCCAAAACTTCTTGTTCGCCTTTTGTCTTTCTTCTATTAGCATCACGTAACATGGTAGGAATTTCATCACCCTTTGACATATTTCTTTATTGTCTTGTTGTCCTTGATGAGAGTAACTTGTCCCTTCATAAGGTGAGCTTGGTTGTCTTCAATTACTTTTTTGCCTCTCGGCCGAACTCATTTAACCTTGTCTCATGCTCATCAAGATTTTGCTACACATCTCACAAACGCCATATACTAAAGCCGTAGAAGTTTCCTTACAACGCTTATAACAAATATAAGACCACGAGCTCCTCGCTTAGCATGACGCTTGCTGACTCGATTCGAAGTCTACTATCCCGATCAACACTTTAAGCACTTTAACTTCTTAAAGATGAAACCTAATCACAAGTTCACTTGAAAGCCGAATTAGTTCGTTTAAACAATTTGTTATCTTCAAAAAAAAAAGGTTTGAATTGAATTCCATTATTCAACAATGTATACTGAAAGTGTTGAGGCCATTTAACATGGACTCTCGCGAACTTGTAAGTCAGCTCTTTAGGTGCTCATTTTCACTAAGCTTTTCAAAACAATGCCCAAAAAGAAGTTGATATCAGCGGCGTTAAATATTCCTTATGTCATTGCTGGGAGTTTAATGTACGCAATGATTTGTACCCCGACTGCATACTTACTCTTTTGGGATTAGTTAGCGTATTTCCATCAAGCACTGCTTTGTTATATATCAAGCAGTTAAATGGATATTGAGGTATTTTAAAGGGACTTCTGACATATGTATATGCTATGGTTCTTAGATCGTCAGTAAGCATTCACCGACGCAGACATTTAATGCATTTATTGTCGACTCAATGAAAGCAACCGGATATGTCTTACACATGCGAGCAATCTCATGGCAATGAAAGGTTCAAAAGTGTGTCGCTCTCTCTACAACAGAGGCAGAATATATTGCCATTACTGAATGTGGAAAAGAAATGTTATGGTTAAAAAGACTCTTCAATGAAATAGAAATTGAACACAAAGAATTCACTATTTTATGTGACTCTCAAAGTGCCATATATTTAAGTAAGAATCCATCTTTCCATTCTAGGACCAAGCATATTCGAATTCATTATCATTGGATTAGAGATGCTATTGAAGAAAAATAGTTGTTTTTGGACAAAGTGCACACCAGTGAAAATGCAGTTGACATGTTAACTAAGTTGTTGCCGAATACCCAACATGTAAATTGTTGTGTTGTTGCTGGGCTTGGCATCTGTAGTTTGTGATTTCAAACCATTTATTAATGGCTCCTCTTCATAGCTCTGAAGGAGGAGAATGTTAGGTTCTCGCATGAATGTGAGGGAAGTACGGCTGATTCCTTATCCAAATAGTAGTAGTGTTTGTATAGGTTAAGGATGTAGAGATATATATTCTGTGTTGCCAAATTAGAATAGAATTTGGAACATAGAGTTTGATTAGGATTAGGATACAATCTTAGTCTATATATAGGCTTGATCATCAATCTTTTAAATATGCGATTTGGTAAAAATATAAGAATGAGCTATAGATAGAGTTTGATAGAGAGATAACAGATTGTAATCTTTGCTTTCAATTCAAATTAATATAGTGATTCTTAGTGGGGGAGGCATTGCCGAAACCACAACCAAACCACTGATCTTTCATTATTGTTATTTACTTGTTTACATTAATATACATTAGCTCAGTTGGTAGTCATAACATAGATCTTCTGCACATTCAAATCTGCACTACATACATCTTAACAAATACAATAGTTTGTTACATTACGAAAATGAAATTAAAAGACAGAAGAATGCGTGATAGGTGGCCAATGAAACAGACAATCAATCTACTCATCTCATGTCCTCCAAAGTCAAAGTCAGGACAAACCCTTCATTCATCCTTCTTAGACGGCTAATGATATAGCCAGCGCAGTGTTCACAAATTCATAGTAATATTTTCATAAATGACAATCTTTTCCTTATTTAGTTTTCTCAAATATCAACAAATAATACTAAACTATTTTGTGTGTGTTTAATATTCAAACAATAAATGTATTCAATATGAAACGAAACATAATCATTTAGATATAATGCCATATTTGTCCTTTACACAAAATATTTCTTTGAATTTGTGAAAATTGCTCTCTTTATATCATTAGTCTTCTTAGATACCAAAACATCACCAACAACAAGATCAATCAAGTCAACCTATAACCCAATAGTTTTCGATTTTGGGAAGTAAACTATTTGAGGTAAGAAACAATCTTTCGGTTACTCAAATGTTGACACGATGAGGATAGAAGTGATTGTTGTTTTTACGGGGTGATGTCCTTTCAAACAATATGCCAAAATGATATTGAAAAGCTATTAGTAAATCCTATGTGATGGTTTGGAATCAATTGTACCGATCCGAAAGCCGAAAGGGGCAATCGCAGGTTGAGCTAGATCGATGTTGGCGTCGGCTTAAACTTTAATAAATGTCTCTTAATAGTAATTTCAATCTAGTTTACTATTAAAATTATAATTTTGATTCAAATCAAAGTTATGTGCATCATTTAACACAATAAAATTTAATAATTTTGAGTTTTGACCATTGAAAATTAAACTCCATATTTTCTTTTATTACAGAGGGAGTGATATATAATGTTACCTTGGTTTATACACCAAACATTAATCACTTCAAGCATTACCTACTCAAATTGAGAATGTATTGCTTTTTCAAACATTTTGCAAACTATTTCATGATGAAACCCATTTAAACATTATACTTCCTCTGTTTAAAGCTGTAACTTACAAATTGTAATTAAAACAATTAAACATACTTTCTTAGTTATCTCATGAACACATCAGGGGCGAATCAAGGAATTGGTAATTGGGTAGTCCTCGATCTATGGTTAAATTAGAATTTTTTTTTTTCAAAATTATTAAGTAAACAAAGAGAAGAAGATTAAGATTTACTGAATAATTTGAAATTCGGTAAATCCATGAAATACACCATTTTTAACATCTTTGAGTTGCCTACTAACCATTTTATATATAAAATCTATATTTTTGTAATATAAACCTTAAGTCATATGAACGAAAAGCATTAAAATTTTCTAAAATTTTGAAAAATTACTCATGAATATTTCTAATTTGAAGGAGTCCTACACCTAATTATAAAAACAATTGTGAAGGGAGTATCACCAATAATATCAAGGAATAAAATTATATATTACTCCCTCCAATCCACTTTAATTGTCGCTTTTGAATTGAACTTTGAGTATCACTATTAATTATTCGTTATTCTAAAAAATATAAAATTTATATAATTGGATTCGCCTTTTAAAATACTTTAATATATTTTTTTAATTGTTTTAATAATATAATTAAAGAGTAATTGAAGATCAAACATTTGTCTCGTGAGAAAGTTAATTAAAATGGATTAGAGGGAATAAGAATTTAAAATTTTCATGATAAGGTATAAACTAATTTATCTAAAAATACTCAAGAAATGATATTATATATCAAGAAAATATATTCAGATTATTCAAGTGAAATAAAATAATCAATGAAGAAAAAGCTCTATATAACAAAATTAAAAGTTGTAGAATCATAACTATACCTCACGAAATATCCTCAAGGGAAATAATATGAAATGATACTATAAATAAAATGAGGAATAGTAATATGATGTGCCGTATGCATGGTAAATGATAATGCGCATAGTTAGTTGATAGAGGATCGAGTCTGATAAATGATGTGCCGTTTGCATGGTAAATGAGGAATAGTAATATGATGTGCCGTATGCATGGTAAAATGGTAAATGATAATGCGCAAAACAATGATGGATAAATGGGAAAAAAGAAATTACACTCCCTAGATTCGAACCTAGACAAACTTTATGAAACTAGAACCTATTACCAACTTAGCCAAAATTCTACTTGATGGTCCTGTGCATACAAGGACCACATGTAGATCCGTCACTAGAACAAATCATAATATTTATTACAAATAAATCTTGCAAATTTTATCCCATCTGTCAATTTGCCTAAATTGATATTTAAGTAAATCCATTTCCTTACGATGTATGTCACATAAAAGATGAGTTGTTATACATAACACCAAACACTGTTTTTCATGAAGTGTAAGTAGTATTTTGTCCTCCTATTTTTAAACATTGAAGAAATTATATTAAAAGATAAAATGATGATTTTTTTTTTTTAAAAGCACTATTTAATGATGTGTATTGTGTTTCCCAGCAAAAAGATAAGGTTGTCCTAATCTTTAATTCCTCCTCATGATAAGATCATCATTATGTCTTTCTCCTTTCCATGTTCTTTTAATGAGGAAAAGACTTGAACAACACACCCGTTTTTATGTACAACGATTTTCTTCCAAAAACAATGAAGAACAATATGGTTGAAGACAACAACAGCTTGTTGGTTGTTCCTAATCATTCACAACAAATTCAAGAATCATTAAAAGTGGAGAAACCAACTACCCATAAAGTTATTGAAGAAATTTCTTCATTGATTTCTTTGTCATATTCAATCAAAGTCTTTTCAGCAAAATGGCAATTAATAAGAAACAAGCTTGAAGAACTCCTCTCAAGCCTAACTGCAATAGAGAATTGTGATTCCAACAATAACCTTGAAGTCTTCAGCACAATTCAGGCTATAACAGAAACAATTAAAGATTGCCATGATCAAGCTAACCAATGTTTGGAGCTATCCTATACTGGAAAGCTGCTCATGCAAAGTAATCTTGATATTGTATCTGGAAAGCTAGAAAAACATAAAAAGGATATTTTGGATATAGACAATGTTGGGTTGCTAACTCATAGCTATGCAATTGAAGTATCAAGGCCTAATATTGTTGTAGCTTCTCGGGATGATCTCAGGTTTTATATTCTTGATTTGTTCTCAAGAATAAAGATTGGTTCTGTTGATATGAAGGGACAAGCTTTGATCGCCTTCAATGAAGTTATTCAGGAAGATGAAAGGTATGTCAAAGTTGCATCAGAAGTTGATAATTTTTTTTCATTTCTAGTGCATTTCCTTGATTCTCAAGAGAGTGAGATTCAAGAAAATGCAGCAAAAGCAGTCTCTGTGATTGCAGGGTTCGAGTCTTGTAAAAGTTTATTGATAAAAGTAGGGATAATTGCTGCACTGGTTAGAGTTTTGGAGAGTGAAAGTGAATTAACCAAAGAATTTGCAACCAAGTGTTTGCAGAAGTTAACAGAGAATGCAGATAATGCTTGGTCAGTTTCTGCTCATGGAGGAGTAACATTTTTATTGAAGATGTGTCATAATGAAGAAAATCATGGTGAATTGGTTGGTTCTGCTTGTGGGGTGTTAAAAAATCTTGTTATTGTGCAAGAAATCAAAAGATTTATTATTGATGAAGATGCAATCCAAATGTTTATTAAACTTGTAATGTCTAAAGTTGAGGTCATACAAATAAGTTCAATTGATTTTCTCCAAACTATTGCTTCTGGTAATGAATCAGTTACAAAATTGATCATTAAAGAAGGCGGTGTTCGGGCTTTGATTAGTGTTTTGGATCCAAAATTATCATCTTCAACTAAAGGAAGAGAAATAGCCTTAAGAGGAATCATGACTTTGTGCATTTCAAGTGAAAACCCATTGAGCATTTTGATAAGTTATGGTTTCCTGGATCATATTCTCTATTTTTTCCAATTCGGGGATTTTTCGAATCAAGAACTGGCACTGAAGGCAGCCTTTTGGCTATGTGGAACTTCAGAGGAAGCTAAAAATGTAATGGGATATGTAGGGTTCATCCCAGAGCTTGTTAAGTTTCTTGATTCGAAATCATTCGAATTCCTAGAAATGGCAGCTGAAACAATCTCTAGCATGATGACTATTCCCAGAAATAGGAAAAGATTTGTACATGATGATCAAAATGTTACATTGCTTTTACAAATGCTTCATCCAGAGGAGACTAATTCTGTTAACAAGAAGCTTTTGTTATCAATATTAATGACATTAACAAGTTGCAACAGTGCAAGAAAACAGATTGTAGATTCTGGCTACTTTAAGTATATTGAGAAACTTGCAGAAGATGAAGAGTCAGATGCCAAGAAGATAGTCAAGAAATTATCAGGCAATAAATTCAGAAGTATACTAAATGGTCTATGGCATTCTTGAATTGTTAAAATGTTTGGTTGCTGATATTTTTAAGGATGTTTATCTTCCTGTCCATTAGATTTGGTAAGTAGGTAAATAGAACATCTCATTGTATTTATTGATACAATTATATGAATAAGACTAGATACTTCAATGTATAAAACTTCATTACTTTGTCCAAAATTCATGAGCATCCTGTGAAGTTTTGATGAGGGCAATGCACAGAAAATGCATCATAAGATTAGTGAATGAAGGTAGGCATCATGTTTTGTACAATTTCTCATTATCCAGTGAAATACATTGATAGATATGGCTTGTTCATTGATAAATCCTTCCATCCTAAGACACTGTTCAAATTTTAATATTGATTGCTCACTTTTATAAATTTTGAACTCAAGTATTTGTATGTATATTGTATTATATATGATAAAAAATTATAAACATAAATACATAATTTTGATTAAAATTAGAAGTGATTTATGTAACTTTAAAGTTTGTTAATTTTGATCATTCAAATTTACACAATCTTTTCGATATTGAGGGTGTATTTAATAAGCAGCTAAAAATCTGATATACTTCAAAATTAGGCCTACTAATTTTGCACTTAAAATCTAAAATATGGTAAATATTTACATGCCTAAGTTATGGTATTCTTCAAAAACATTCCTAAACTACCATTACCAAATATATTTGTCTATTTTCTGTAAAACAATATATAAACAATATTTTGACAGTTGGACAGTTAGTGTTGTTGCTTTTTATTTATGGCATGTGGTCTGGATATTTGTGTTGGGAGGTAGGCACTGGCTTGTACTTTCATGCCTACCTATAGTAATTGAGTGATGGGGACGCATTTAAAAGAGCATATGGATTACAGTTGAAAGCTACTACATGTCTTTTGGCACTGAATCCAGTGGAAATGTAAGATTGAATTTGATGATATGGATGTAGGCATTGTAAGTCAGGGAGGATCGACTCGAAAAATTTGATTATATAACTCAATTATTTGCTGTTTAATGAGTCCACCGTTAGCTTAAAATTCGACCAATTTTCAAATTTAAAAAACTCATCTCAACTAAGTATATTATGCGAAGTATATAAGTGCAACATTAATAATGAATATTAATTGCGATTTTTCTTTCTTGTATTCTTATGACATGATAATAGTGATAAATTTATAGAATAAACATTTAATGCATTTAGATTCTTGTTAAGAGTTAATCAATATAATATGTACAATTATTATTGTTTAAATATTCTTTCTTTGACTTTAATTAAATTCACAGGTTGGCCATATTGAGTTGATGTTGATTTTATTCCTATAAAATGACCGTTTTAAGTATCCATTTTTGAACAAAATTTTTTTAAATGCATTACTAAACTGATACTTTATTGTTTGTCGAAACAATTAATTTTTATTTTATTCGTATTATTTATCTTAACTTATTTTACATCATATTTTGTCAAATATAACCTTAATTAATGAAATCAAATATATTTCTCATAAATATATTTCCCATAAAATTTCAGTTTTGAGAGAGTATGTTAATTAATAAATGGTAAGTTACAAAAATAAAAAAGGAACATTTGGATCATTAACTATTGTTAATTGAAGCCAAAAATTGTCAAATGTTCGCTATCTTAAGCAAGATAAACAGCATGCGACAAACGTCGAAATTAAAGGAATATATAATTTAAGATACGACTAAAATGAAACACTCCATACAATTTAATATTCCATAAAATCCCTCAACACAGTACTCAAGACTTTCTCTAAAAATTAATTTTAATAAAACTACTACTCTCCAAAAATAATTCTAATATCTTTAAATTGAGCTATTTCTTAAGAGCTTACACATGTATTAAGAAAAGAAAACTTTAAATAGTTATCTATTTATTGGGCCAATCTTATAAGTATGAATATTTCGCATTCTTTTAAATTCTTCCTTGGCATTAAATGCGATATTTGTTGGGAGTGAATTTACATGTTTCACTTAAATTAATGCTTAAAGAAATTAAAAATTATCATTATAAGTATCATGCTTATTAAATTATAAGCTAAATGAGACTTTTAAATTTCAGTTTATTTGTTTTGAATTTTTAACTTACATTTTTTATAATTTTAAGCACCCTCATTTTTACAACCTCTTGTTAAAAAAAAATCAGTTATATATTCATTGTTTGCAATCAAATACTATCTTCAATACTAAAAGATCGTTCATTTTGTATTTTTATTATTAATAAAAAGTTATAACAATTGTCATCTTAAATTAAAGAGAAATTTGATATGTATAATGTTAATAGTAAAATATGTTAAAACTATCATATTTTGATATATTTTACAAAAAAATTATATATTGATATAATTTATAGAATAATTATATAAAATCCAAAAATAATATTTAATTTCAATAATAGATACTGAAACAATCATTTTGTAGTAATAAAATCCATTAATATGGCCAACTTGCCTTGTGTGATTGTAATTAAAGAAAGAATGGTCACACGAATAATAATTGCACACAATCTATTGAATACTACCTTCGTTTTTTTTCACTTTAACAAATTTTTTGTTGAAATAATTATCGTTTGCTTTAATAAATTATCTTTTATAGTATGGATGTAATTTTGATACTTATTTTCTCTTTTAAATTATCAACAGTTGATGATGGATTCCAAATTGATTTAATAGATTCACATTTCAAATCTGATTTTTCTTATTTTTAACTTGCTTTAATTTATGTCTGAAAATGGGTGAGCCAAACTGATAAAAAAACGGAATATCTCTTAACAAGAATTAGGAACATTAAATGCTTATAGTGTGCATTTAGGACACATGATAATAATGGTAAAAGTAATGGTGATGGATCATGATTATTATAAAAGTAATTTATCTGCACATTTTATGACACTACAACAACAGCAATTAATGATCACCTCTTTCTCTCATAAAAGTATTCTATAAAACATTCATGTATCGGAATAATTGAATCATCTAAGGAGTCAAAAATAGAAATCAAGTCACATTAATCAATTATCAGAATTCGTATCAAACATGGATCAAGGTACACTCTATTGAAGTATTTTCAATTATACATAACAATCAATTATTCAAGATATCTTTATGATTATGATAAATGTTTATATTTAATCCGCTATTTTATCAATCTCTTAATTATGTCCATGACCATTTTTTCTTTTTTTAAGGAGAATGTTTTATAAGGCCCATGTGGATCGGTAGGCTATACCATGCAGGCTGATATGAGTAAGTAGAAAGCATGATTAATTATGTGATGACTATTGTTTTTCAATTCCAATCAAAGAGATTATTAAAGCTTGGGTTTTAAGCATAAACATTTATAATAATCCTCAATCGATGTAAGCTTTATGTGAGAACTTTTCTAACTTGTTCGCCAATAAAATATTTTTTAATTTCATAATTAATTAAAATATTTTTGATAAAAAGCAACTTTTAGATATATTAATCAAATACTAGTTGGTCATCACTCCGCCATGAACAATGTTTGCAACCCTAAAACCATCTGAAAAAATTTAATTGACCCGATTTTAACACTTGAAACATTTCCTATAAGATTAGGAACAGCAACAAAACCAAGACACTGAAGAAATTTCAGCAAATACAGAGTTCATACAATTCAACAAGAAAACAAATACCAACAATTTGTAAAATTTCAACAATTAAACAACAATAAATGAACATAATCACAATTGTAGGTATGTGTATCTTCTCCTTTTTAGATGAAACATGGCAACAAATTCTTCTTTAATGTAGCAAGGATTTGATGTTGATATAGTTTCGAATTCAAGGTTGGTTCTAATTCGCATAAGATGAAACATCGAGTAATTAGGAAGGAGAAATTTGAAGAGTGTTCAAGCTCAGAAGAAGGGTTTAATTCAAACCTTTGAATTATGAAGATTGGAAATGGAGTTGTGGTCAAGATGATCAATTTTTTGCGGTGGAGGGAAGGAAGAGTTTCATGTATTCTAACTTTTTCCACTGGGGTTGCACATACATGTTTTGATGTTTTGGATATATGAGATAATAAACCGTTGAATAATTGGATTGTACAATTGATTACATATTTAAAGTTGTAAGTTCGAATACATATTAATTGTTGGACAATTAATATATTATGTAACTCAATTGACATTAGGATTATGATGCTTAATAGAGTCCGCTCATAATCTATATAATAATATAACATTCAGTTAACATAATTAATATATTGCTTTTGTCGATCGAGCATAAGAGGTGACACACAACAACGAAATCGAACTATAATATGATTATAACTTCCCGGGGTTAAATTGTAACTATAAGAAATATTGGGAAGAAATTTCAGTAGTTGGAAATTTGCCCCATAACCGACTTTATCATCAAAGCGAGGAAATGGAAGAGTTTTGCCACCTTAAATCTCTTGTCCTAAACTCCTACGAATAGATCATGAGGTTGATTCATTTTACTTGCTAATTCATTTTGGCTTTTGAGAAAAGCAAAAGTCAAAATCTCTCTCCCCTTCTTGTTGGTCGAGTATAGCAGGAGGAAAAATCGTGGATTTTTCTTCCCATCTCGTTCCTTGGTTAAAACTTTAAACGTTCTAGTAAAATGCACAGAAGGATTCGTTCAACCGTTGGTGTGGACTATTCTTACAATCTACGTTGATTGTTCAGAAGTCTCCTTAGATAGATTTCGCTGCAAATCCCTGAAGAAAGGTACACACTTGTATGATTATTGTTTTTCTTAACTTCGTAGTGAACTTGAAATTCGATTTAGATAGCAATTAGATTGTTATGGTTTAGATAATTGTTATTTTGATCCCGAAAATCAAAATGTCTTTTCTTGACCATCATTGATGCCTCGCTGATCCTATTCATGTTGGTCTCCAATCAAATTTCACATCATTGATGCCTCGCTGATCCAATTCTCTCTCCGGCCCCTACAACAACCTTCAGTTCAACCTCGTCATGAATTTAACGATCGAAACCCCAACAAATATTTAGTTACGTTAAATACTATGACTATGAACACATAGATCATTGCATCATATGCATAGGGGCGGAGTCACATGCTGTCGTGTGGTATTGCAGGACACCACTAAAGTATAAAGTAGCCCAATGGTAAGAGGTCTCAAATACATCAACCAAGCCTGAGTTCAAATCTTAGTCATACTTTTTTATTTTTTCTCAATTACCTATCTTTAGTTATCTTGCGTGCCTTTTTATTTTCCCTCAGTTGCCTATCTTTAGTTATCTTTACTCAAACAACTGAAACAAGTACTGTTATATCTAATCATTACCCACTTTAAAATTGTGATATTTTCCTCAGCCAACTATAATAATTCTTTACCTACATTTACTCTAACAACTAACAAAGTACTCCCAAAATCTAAGATTATTACATATTGATTTGATTTTTTGATTTTCTAATATTTAAAATTTGACCATAAATATTTTTATTTTTATTGTATAATATTTGATGAAAAATATAACAATGAAAATAATTTTAAATATATTTTTTATTATGTTTTCGCAAAAAATATAAAGCAACGAAATATCTGCGATTAAGTTGACTATTATTAAAAAGTCAAAAGCTCAATGTGGCGATCTTTTAGGATGGAGGAAGTAATACTTTTATATTTTTTTTTTAAATTACATTTTTTTTGTGTAAGACATATTAATAAATGATTGAATTTATGTTTTTTGATGTATTTCGAATTTGTTATGATTATAGTTTACCATAAAAAAATTTAGATAAAAATGTATATACTTAATAATAATAGGATACTATATCATTAGAATCTAACTCCCCCACTACACATGCATGCTTGAGATTTGGTATTACCACAACTTTGGAACTCTTTTATCGGGGGGACAAGAACACAACTAATTTGGATAATATTATTACAGGTAAGCCTGAGTGTCATTTTGCTTAAATCGTAAGGGTGTTTATAGAAATCTTCTTACTTAAAAGAACTGACGATGCACGATATGTAATCGATTTATCAAATATTTGATATATTTTTTATGTTTAATTCGAAATCATTCTAAAATTGTATAAAAACTTACACTCCTTCGAATTGTTTTTTATTAATATTTTTATTTTTTGAAGGGATAGCAATTGATGTCCTCGACTAAACATAATACTACTTTAACAATTTATTGAGTGTCCTTTGACTAATTATATTGACGAATTGATCATGTGATATAGTATCGTCAATTATTTGATTTTAGGTACATTAAATTGGTATGATTTAAAAAATATAATTTAAATTTTATATATCTCAAATATAAAATTCAATATATAATAATAAGAATAACAATAATAATCATAATAATACACCAAACATATAATTATTTAACTAATAATAATAATAATATATAAAATTTAATATATAATAATAATAATAATAATAGTTGTACATAATAAAAAATAAGCTTAATTTCTTCGCCGACCTGAACTAAGGCAGTGCAATTAGGTTTGCCATCTAAGCGTTAGTTTTGAAGTACCCTTGTTTGGTCATTTTGGGGATTCCGTCCTGTTTTGACGTTAACATTGACATATTTTAAGTTTTAATGAATGGTAAAATAGGAATTGTACATACGTTAGACTTTTGGGGTCAATTTTTAATAAATGAAATATATTTGGGCCTTTGTTATAAATAACATAAAGTCATTTTAAACTAATAGTCAAGTCTTACCACCAGCGCCTCGCTGACACTTTGCTTCTGTATATCATCACTTGAATTTGCCGCCCTCACGAAACAGCTACCGCACTTTTAATGATACAATCATACTTAATCAAATTATGGAGATTTCATATCAAGAAAAGATAATTTAAAATTGGGTAAGTAAATTGAATATTGGATGGTAAAATTGGGTAAAGTAAATTGAAGATTCGCTTCTAGCTAATGTGGTTGGTAGGTGACATTCGGGGAAGAAAAAGTTGAAGATGCTTTTTTGCTAGCTGATCAATTAGTGATGATGACGATATATATCTTGCATTTCAAGAATTAAAGGGTTGAGCTAAGCGTAAACATATCCGCATGAAACAGTCATCAATAATACAAGTGCTTTTCTTCATGTCTTATATTAGTCCCCAAAGCCATTAATCTCATCATTAATTTGTTTAAAACCTCATTTCTCGTGAACACATACAATAGACAATTGATGAATAATGAGGATGATAAAGCTGGGGCTTAGGGAGGGGTGGGGGTGGAAAGAAAAATTGATATAATTAAGAATAAAGGTTGATGATGATAAAGTTTCTGAACCTGTTTCAAAAAGGAACAATTTTTAATTGTATAATTGTTGTTGTTTCTTAAGCTTAGAGTTGAGGGCGATGGAGGTGATGAAGGCGGTGGGGTGGGGGTGGGAAAGTTGAGACCTTGAAGAAGCTTTAATGGTGTTGGTGGGGGTGGGGAAGAAGGAAAGGAGGCGGGGTAATCTGAAGCTTTCTCATTAATCAACAACATCAGTATCTTTGAGAAGATGGTTTTGGGGAGGATGCTAATGTTGAAATCAATGAGAATTGATTCCCTTTTATTGTGTCCGTTGCGACAATTGTGTATCAATTCATTTACCGGGTTGGTTAAATGTGATTACTGGAACTTAGTGTTCACCTTAGTAATGGTTTATTCTTGGTGTGAGTTCTACATGATAATTTAAGGGGTTATGAGCGATTCTTTAGATCTTTTCGTTAATCGTTATAATAGTGATTTGTCAATTATTATTATTATACAACTTACTATTATCGAGCCTAGAAGGTCACGCACATACAATGATATTGAATAATATTTGTGAATGAAATTAAACGAGACTTGTATATTGAGTAATGTATTTCTCAATATTCATATATTTGTCAAATATATGTTGATGAACATCGATTGGTTAAACTTGCAAGTTTAATCAATTAGAAAGTGAAGATAGATGAATAACTTGATAAGCTATTAGATAGTGACTCGTTAGTATTTTAATTGACTTACATTAGGATTAAATTAAAATAGAACAACTCACTTAGTAACAAATTATTTAATTAGAAGTTTATAGCAGTGCAATTAAGTTGCGAGTTAAGCCAGATTTGAGCGAGTTGCTTAGCAGGTGGAATTTTGGGACTTGGTACTTGGGGGATTAGGTTTTAGGTGACGCAAGAATCAAACATCCACCCTCGAAGCGAGATAGCCGCCCTTATCTCTAGAGGAATTGGGAGATTTCATCTTCGATTCCATTCATCACAAAACTCCCCAGGATTCGAGCTGCGGTTCGATTCCCTGCTTGGTGTGTGTCGCAATCTAGGGCCATCACCGTCGGTGTTGAACAAGTTTTGGAGAGGATATTGTGAGGGGCTTTTCAGCCTCGTGGGGAGTGGGTTCAATCCGCTTCCGTTGCAATGTAAGAATCTTTTATTCATACATTCATTAATTCATGTTTAGATTAATTTACATTATTTTGAGAATCCGGGATGTATGAATTGGTGTTTATCACGATTAAATTCATACTAGATTCTATGACTAAATCCTTGACCATCGTCGATAAGTTGATGAAGAGGCTTATATTGTAGATGTGAGTTGAATGCAATGATCGAGACTAAGGTTGTACACGAAGGGGAAGTTCTTTGCCATGTTGTCCGAGCTATGAAGAAGAGCAGTATGTTAGAAATATGAGAAATTCGATCTTAAAAAATGGCCGTTGAACAATTTAGATTATACAATCGATTTACTCATTCAAATTATATATACATTTATATTGTAAGTTCAATATATAGTAATTGTTAGACAATTAGTATTTTAGGATTTAACGTATTGACATTAGGGGTTACGATGGCTTACTAGGGTCTGCTTGTTATCTATATATTAAATATAATATCTGGTTAATATTATTTAATATATTACTCTTGTCAGTTCGTCCTAAGAGGTCCTATGGCTTGATAAACCGAAGTATTTAATAAATATATTATAAACTACCCAGTATAAAGTGGCGTGAAGGAAACATTCGGGGCGGAAAATCGAATCCGGGGACTGATTTCCTCGATTAGAGTGGGAGATGATGGTTTTTGAGGAGTTTTTATCTCTTGAAAACTTCTCAGTGTTTGCCTATTTAAGTGGCTTTCGATTAAACACAACAAAAACTAATTCTCATATTTTTGATTTACAAGAAATAAAAACTTCTCTCTCCGCCAACCTAATAGCGAACTCACTTTGAAAGAAAACAAAGTTTTCTTAAATCTTTTGATTCCCAGTTTATCTTTTGGCGTTGATAGCGTATGGAAGTAGTTAGGAGGAATTTCTTTGGTGTGGGCGATCTTTAGAGATACTTTCTGCTTAGTATTTTGGCTTGATTCAATTCATTGCCAACTTGATATAATAGACCAAAAAGGTACACACTGCTTTAATTTTGTTTATTATTTTGTACAAATCCATTAGCGTTAAGATTCGTATCCGTTAAGTTTAAAAACTTGATTATACGTTTAAGAACACCCAGCGGTGGCCTCAGGCGTGTTGCGTGATTACAATTATATAAACAAGCATGAATACGTTTTTGCTAAATTTTGGACTGTTTTGCATGTTTAATTTGGTTTTATGATGTTTTTTAATTCACGTTAATGAATTATGTTAATAAAATAATTAAATATAATTAAAAGTTAATTATTTTGAAATCTTTAATGTGAAATTTTTAAATAATATTTATGATTTTAAGATTTTTTTGGATTTTAGAATTAATTTTTATGTCGTTATATTAATTATCGAGGAGAAAAGATTACTGAATTGACTAGGCGGCGTGTGATACTTGTCAGCCAGGGGTGCGTCGGCAGTGGCGTCGGCCAGACCCGAGTGCAAAGTAGACTTCGTTCAAGCGAGTCAATAGGCCCTTTCGTTGACTCGAGGTCGAGCAAAAATTGAGCACGACCCGTCCCGATTCGGCTAGGATAAGCAACACGAGACACTGCTCCGGGCCACGTGTTTTCCACGAGTATGGCACGTCGTGATCCGGTTTGCTTGTTGGGATGGGGCGATCCGTTTGATCCTAAGCGAGGTTTGCTTGGGCTTTGTTTGATAGTTTGGTTTATTAAATGGGTCAATTGAATTTTTGGTTTGATCAAAGTTAATTACATTGGATTTTTCTTTTAAGTGATTTATCGGATATCAATTGAATTGAATTAATTTTAATTTCTCGATGAAAATTATTTTAAATTAATTATAATATTCACATTATAATTAGTTCTAGTTAGAATAGATTAAATATTAGTTATTTTGAGAATCAATTAAAGCTAATGGACTTATGCCAATTAAATTCTAATTTCGATTAGATTTAATGATGAAATTTTGAGTTCGATTTAATTAGGATCGAGGCCTAAAATTATTAGATAAATAGAGTTTCGAGTTAAGACATAATTTAAGAATTAATCATGGTAAGTGTTATTGTGAGAAAAGCAGCCAGTAACAACCGATGGCCTATGAATATATTTGGAAATCAATGAGAATTGATTCCATTTATTATGCGTTACAACGATTGTGTGTCAATCCATTTACCGGTTAAGGTTAAATGTGATTATGAACTTAGTGTTCAACTTTAGTAATTATATATTACTAGTGTGGAGTTCTCGTGATAATTTAAGGAGTTATGGCGATTCTTTAGATGCTTACTCATTAATCGTTATAATAATAGTAATTGGTCAATTATTATTATTACTCCTGACTTACTATTATATGAAGCGCAGAAGGTCGCTTCTTGTCTAAATGACGTTGAGTTATATTTCATGTATGAAGTGAGAACTGTATAATTGAGAGGTATGTTTCTCAATTACAGGAGTTCTACATTTTTATGTAAGAATATCGATTGAACAAATAGAATCAAGTGATGATTTATTTAATTGGTTAAATTATTTAGCATTTATGATAACTTAAGATAATTAAGGTAAATTTATCAATAGCATTTATCGATTGAACAAATAGAATCAATTAAAGATTATTTGATATTGACTGCATTTACTATTTAATTAAGATAATTAAGTTCAACTTCAAATTAACAAATTTAGTGTGTAGAACTAATAGAGTTAACGAGTATTATCTTGCCGGGTTGCTTATCGGGTTTGTTTTAACCTAGCCCTATATAAGCAAGCTTTTAGGGTTTTTTCATGACATAATAAGAAAAATCTTTTCATCAAAAAAACCCTAAGTAGCCGCCCACGGCATAAATTCTCCAGAATTTTCAGGTTTTAGGTTTTTAATAAAAGCGTGTTTGGGGCATGTAAAATTTTTTAAAATTACAAAAATAACTGTTCTAAACATGAATAGCACGTAAGAAGATGCCACATTAAATTTCCATAATTTTGGTGCACCTAAGTGTGCCTTGAAACAGACTGTGATTTTGGACTGTTTAATTAATAATTAAATATATGAGAAATTTATTTTAATGAGCGACCGATTGGGATTTGTTTAAAGAAAATTATAAAGTTTAAAAATGTTCGAATTTTATAAATTTTTCAAAATTTTTTAAAGCCTCCAAAAGATTTTACAAAACAGGTAAATTAAATTTGAAAAACCGAGTTAAATATGGAAGCATTACCATAAATCGATCAACTTGACTTCCGGCGACTACGAGGCGCGTTTGGGGGATTCGAGGCAGGCCCCAGTACCAAAATAACGGCCGGACGGCGGCCGACCGCAGCGGCGTCATGCATGTCGGCGATGGCATTAAGTAGGTCGTCGTCCGAGCCCACGTCATGGCGTGTGCCATAATTTTAGCGCGGTAAATTTATTAAGCATTTCGGTTTCCTAAGAGTATGGGACTAGTTATATTCGGTTTTTATTGAATATTTGTCGACATCACCTAATTGATTGTAATTAATTATGTGATGACAGGTGAAATAATTTCACTTTATATTATAACTGGAAATTAATTTAAAAAGTGATATAGCAGCTTATGGTAACAATTTCGCTACTTAATATATTTTAGAATATATTTGTGATAAATATTTTCTATATTATGAATATGGTTAATAATTATTGGTAATAATTATTGAATTGACATGTGTGTATGATAATTGAGTTTATATTAATTAATTTTAATATGTGTATTCATTGGATTAATTAATTTGATAATTCTGAACATCATTTCCAATTCCATTTAAAATATTTATTAAGTTCATTTATTTGATTTAATAAAGTACCTATTTATTTATTTTCGATTCTAGCAGCCGTAATGTTAATAAATGACCTTGAGTCATATTTTCTTGTATTAATTTATTTATTTATTGTTTACCTGAAGCTTGCAAGGCTGTCTAAGATGGGTTAGTATATAAATATTGTAACAGTGAAAGTATTGAAAGATCGTTTGGTGGTGAATGCTTGGTGGATTTCGGTTGGATCGAGGAAGTACAAGATACAAGAATAGGAGTTATGTTAGTATTTGATAAATACTTGTAATAGGTTCTAGGGGCCATATAGTCTATTTCTTGTGAATGTGCATTACTTGTTTATTTTTTCATGTTGCATGTATTGGCGATTATGTGCTAGTATGCATGAGTAAATGAAAACAAAGTAATAATAATCTCACCAATTAAAATTTAAGCAAAGTATCAATTTTTAAAATTATGGAATCAATTAAATCAATTGGGCACGCGTGATAGCGGGTGTTACGATGTTGCGTTGATATAACTGATATGGATAAAGTATTGAAGTGATTTCGCTAACGTTGTTGGCTTTTCAGATGATTAATCCAAGTAACACTTTGGTTTAATTGGTATGCTTAACCGGTTTTCGGAGATACGAATGTTGGGTAGCATCTTGTAAGAGATGCTAGTGACACAAGAGTTATGTAGTTTTACATAATTGGTTGACAACCTACTATTATAACTGGATTCAAAATGTATGCAGTGTTGCCATTTGAATTTAAGTATAATAGGTCTTGATACTAATATATTTCGTGAGATTTGAAGTATTAGTATTTACTTTGAATTGTTGTAAGTGTTTTTAGCATGATAGTTTCTTGAGTCTATTATTTTATTTTGACCATGTAGAATTAATATGGTACCAGGTATTCTTTACTCTAAAAGCTGTTGATGAGTACAATTAATATGGCTTCACTCACTTTTCTGTAAGGGAAGTACAATTACGCGCGTTGATGAGTTTAGACATCCGAAGAAGAATATAAGAGACTTCGTGTTTAATTTGACTGATAGCTAAAGTGGTTTTTGGCGTTTCAGTTGTCCGTTGAAGTCGGGGTTGGTTTAAAGATGGAGTGAGGACCGCTCTCCGCTTGGCGTGAGGATGGATCAAGAAAGAGCATCCAGATAGTGACTTCTCTGCCCTTTATCTTGACAAGGATGCTGAAGATAACTTGGACCGTTGATCAGACTAGATTTATTCTTTATTGCTTTCCCTTAGTTGCTCATGTCATTTGATTAACTGTTCCTCAGATTTCGTACTTTGATTTATGCACTTTTTTCGTACTTTCCATGGTAATTTTGAGAAGCACATCTCTTGCATTCGTTTTCTTGTACATCTATTTCTTGTATTGTCGTTATGTCGCTTACCGCCACCGAGATTTAACTTGGAACGAGTAAGAAGGGCTTATAGAGTTTTGTACCACGGTGGCTATTTTTAGAGCTGGCGTCTAAGCAATCGTAAGGTAGGTATCAACTTGTTAGCTATTTTGGAACGGGTAACTCGTTCTAAGCAATATTTAGGCGTCATTGCCTTATTTTATAAGGTCTTTATACCATGTTGGCTATCTTGAGGCGGGTTATAAACCGTCGTAAGTATGAGTCTGTTTGCCGTCATTAGGCTACCATTGTGCCTTAGGCTATCTTTAGGTGATGTATCATTTATTTTGCATCTTGTCTACCCTGATAGCTATCTTTAGATGTGTTAACATCCTAAGACATCGTAGTAAGGTGACATCGTAGATGTCTCTTAGGTTGACGGTTGATGGTAGATACTTGATAGATATCTTTGCACTATGTCAAGCCTCTAGTAATAGTATCTTATCATTGTTATCATAAGTTACTCTAAAAGGAAAATGATCTGATGATGGTGGCACAAATCTATGTTGATGATATAGTGTTTGGTGGTGTGTCAATCCAATTGTTAAAATAGTTTGTCCAATAGATGGAAGCCGAATTTGAGATGAGCATGGTTGGTGAAATCAAGTACTTCTTGGCGTTTGAGATAAACAAGATGAAGGACAACATATTTATCTCACAATCCAAATATGTCAAAAATATTGTGAAAAAGTTTGAATTGGAGACTGCCAAACCCAAAAGGACACCTTTTGCCACATATGTGAAGGTTACCAAGGATGCAGATGGGAAATCCCATGGATGCGGTACTTTCGTAGAAGTATATTGATTGAGACTCTACTACCATACTTCTAAGCGGACTGACATAGCTCATTGAGTGGGAGTTTGTGCAAGATTTCAGGCTAATCCCAAGGACAGCCATCTAAATTTGGTCAAAAGAATAATCAAGTATATTCAAGGTACTTTCAATCATGGTTTACTCTATACTTTTGATACGAACAACTCTCTTGTTAGAAATTGTGATGTTGATTGGGCAGGAAATACCAAGGATAGGAAGAGTACATCTGAAGGTTGTTTTTTTTGGGGAATAATCTTGTTTCTTGGTTATAAAAAAGAAAGTGTATATCTCTCAACAGAGCAAAATATAGCTGTTGAGAAATAGTTCCCACTCGATTACTACGGTGAAACAAATTCTTGAGGAATATAGTGTGACCGGGTATTTTTGATGTTTTACGGTGACAACATGAGTGCCATAAGCATTTCCAAGCCCACTTACCACATAAGCGAGAACCAAGCATAATAATATAAGATATCATTTTATTCGTGAGTTGGTTGAAGATAAAGTAGTCAGTTTGGAGCATGTAGTCTTGACAAGCGGTGCTTCGTATCACCGTGAGATGCGGATGTGAATCAATTTGAATACCTGAGGACAACCTTAGGTTTGTGTGTGATTGATAAATAGCAATTATCGCATTGTTATAACACTCTTCCTGGAGCCAAGTGTTATAACAATTGGATGGTTGATGGCTCAATGGTTATATTTTGGAGATTGGCGGTTATCAAGGTGTTAATTGCACGCAACATTATGGGAGATAATGGGAAAGTAGTTTTCTCTCACCACTCATATACACTGAACCTCTTCAAACACATCACACATTTTGATAATCATATAAACTCTTCACATTTGAAAAATCCCTCCGGTAAAGAAACAGTCTCAACTCCTCACCAAAACATAATATCCCCGTCCGTAACGCTCTACCGTATTCTGATGGTGAAAACATGTAGTGGTGCTAACTCGGAGTCAGCGAGAGAGGAGTAAATCGTCGAGGCTCCCATGAGCCAAAACTTGTCGTTCTTTATGAATGAGGAGAGCCTGTTCCACTTCAAGTAATTCCGCCTCAAGAGATAAGGCCCGAAGAGGCTCACGGTAGGCAATCGCCCTTTTGCAAATTTCCTGAGGAAAATCACGAGACCACGAAGAACCTGTCCCACAGGGCATGGTAATCGGATTTAGCGGAGCCTGGTGTTGTTGGTGGAGAAGGAATCACGCAGGTCCTTCCAATTGTGGATGACACTGGTAAGAGACAAAAACCTAGTTATGATTCTCTAGAAAATGTAGGAAGTACTAATACATTGATTAGAACTAGTGAGGGCGGTGATAAGGTTGATATGCCTATAAATAGAGTAGATATTGATGTGGGTGTGGATGTGAATCATCATGATGACGATAATGCTAGGGGTGATAAGGTGGTTACCCCTGAGAAAGTGTCAGGATGTCATATGGGTGTCAATTGAGTGTCGGCACTTGGATGAGACAGAGGCTATAGAGAGCAATGCTAAGACTCGCCTACATAGACCTTTATAGCTAAAATTTTTTGGCTGATTTGAAGATGCCCAAGCACAGCGGTGTTAAAGGGGTAGAATAAAAAGAACACTTAGGAAGCAGGGTGTTCACGTAAATCATGTCAAAGAGAGATTCACTTGTGAATCCAGCGGTGAAAGGGTGATGTTGATTCTGCTTGTGGAGAATCGAGGGATGATGATATAGTGGTGGATTTCTTATACCACACATTGAAGTAGGAGGAGGACACAGTGTTTGGAAAGAGAGGCATGCTTGGTTCGAGTGGATGTAGAGGGCTGGCTGAGAAGCTGAGAAGGCCATTGATGTGGAAGAATTAGAGGATGGGCTGAGAAGAAGAAAGGTTCCAAAAGGCAGGTGAGAGTTTGGGGGATGCGTTCTGAAAGAAAGGGATGGTGATTTCGGGCCCAGGGGTCCTACAAGCGGGGACAAGTTCGTGGTTGATGATGCTGATGAATCTGAGAAGGAGGAGACTGTTAAGGTTATCAGGGAGAGGTCCAAGGGTAATTTGAAGGTAGATGACAACAAGAGCGGGGTGTAACTGACCCAGTTTTCAAGAGAGGATGTTCTTTGGCTCCCTGCGGGGAGTGGATTTCAACTCTAAAGAGCGTGAGGCCAAATGGAAATTTGTGTGTGCATGGAACATTCTCCCAGAGAGTTTTTTGTGATATATCACCTATAATAATCAGACTTACATGGATATTCTCCAGGATGTAAGGATGCTACCTATACTTGCTGACGTAGGCCCTTATTGGTCTAAGATGAATGGAAAATTCCATATGCAGCTATCTCTTACGATATTGTTGATCGAGAACTTGTCACATGTTACATAAAGTTATCTTTGAGGAAGTGCTTTGGCTTTGGTCTAGCGCTATTCGGCTTAACCACTGTAGGGTAACTTGTAATGATAAGGACTAGGAGCACTTTGGTGACATCATGAGGCGAGTGGGAAAACTTCTCGCGGCTGAGGCGCTGCGAGGTCAACCCGGCGTAGTCTAAGCTTTGAAGTATGTTGCTTTCTTCGTAAAAGTGCCCGTTCTTGAACCTTGTGCCTATCTCGAACAACACTAATGTGAATGAAGCATAGGATAGGTTGATGTATGTAATGAAGTCGGAACCCGGCAATTAACATCGGCTTAGGAATAATCTTTGATCAAATAGTGGATTATTCTAGAGGCCAGATGCAAAGCTAAAGCTTCATTGGCTTTCTAGTCTGTCTGGCAAACTTTTCATTAATCAACATCCAACTGTGTTGAAGACAGAAGATGGTTTTGGGAGGATGCTAAATCACTGACCATCATCGATAAGTTGATGAAAGGAATCATGTTGTAGATGTGGAGTTGAATGCATCTGATCAGATTGAAGTTGTACCTGAAGGGGAAGTTGCTGCCATGTTGATTAAGGCCTATGAAGAAGTGAAGAAGAAGCGATGGGGATGGAAGCCGAGATTCGAGATCAAAGAGAAGTGAACTTCTGAAGCCAAATCGAGGGCTTTGAGAAGGCCATTATACCTCCTGCAGTCAATGATCCTGTGTCCTTTGCTACCATTCATTCACGATGATCGACATTTAGTCTTCTTTGAGACCAAGTCTTTTGTGTGTAATTTCTCTTCTTTGGGCATATTTTTAGGACAAATGGGGGAGTATTTTTTATGTTTATGTTAGGATATTTTCTGGATATCTGTATAAATCTCTTTGTTCTGGTTTTTTTGTTTGTGTCCAACTAGTACTAACATTTGGCATGACTATGGATTTCTATTTTAACATGTGCGTTCGTCTCACTCTGTGGAGTTTTTGAAGCTTTGGGAATTTATCAAGAAAAACTTAACCAAAAGGGAAGTTTGTTGGTGTGAGATGTTGGATGAAGTTTTTCTCTAATGAGTACATTTATTATAACAGTTGATGCATTGACATTAGAGAATTTTCATTTTGCATTCGTCCAAGTGTTAAAACGGAATGGGTTCGAGGTGTCTCACTTGCTTGAAGAGATATTATTTCACAAAGATTGATTGTGATCAAGAAGAGATTGTGCTTCCAATTTGTTAATATTCATTTTGAAGAATTGCGAGGAAACTTTCTGATTCGATGAAGATCTCGGTTTTAATTAAAAGATATTCAGTCATATGCATATTGATGGGTTGCCCCGATGTTCGGGAGGTTATGATATGTATATTGGTGGGTTGCCCCGGTCGGGAGGTTTTGATGTATATATATTTGGTAGATTATGTGATCTGCATATTGATGGGTTGCCCGTTGGCATGTCTGCTTGGGAGGATGTGATATCTTGAGATGGATGTTTTTGGAAGTGATTGTGTTTTGGAGGATTCTTTTATGATTATGTTATTTTGCTTGAGTAAATATTTGACTATGAAATTGTTGGTACTTTATGAATGCAAGTATATAGTATTATGTTTTTATCTCGGGGTGATGTTACCCCTTTTACTTATATTATTGATTATACATATACTCTTATATATAAGTGTGATTATATATGTTTGGATACCATTCGTGGTATTTGTATTCAATAGCTTACATGACTTACCCCACTTTAGGTATGAGGCTGGCATTTCATGCCGGGTTAATGATTAAATCTGAGGGAGTTGAGTATTTGGCAGTAGGCCAAGTTAGCTGGATAAGATCATTAGATAAATTCGATTGGTGGCTAAGGACATCCTCAACGATGCTTCATCTATTGATTCCTTTTGTCGTGTCCTCAAAACATATGTGATATTTTATTTTGGAGAATTAAGTGTTGAACCCATTACTATTACTATAGTGTGTTTTTTGTAGATTAAATTCGTTATGATGATTAGTTTGTGTCGGGCTTTGAGGTATGATTATATGTTTGGATGATGTATTTTAGCGGTGTACTGAGTTTCACCCCGACGGATTGAGGCTGCTATTATTATTATTATTATTATTATCAATTGAAATGCTTTTTAGGTTGTAAATCGTCGATTGGTGAAAACTTTTGGTATTGAGTTGATGTGGTCTAACCACAGAGGCCGCTGGGGAATTAAGATTACATTTGGCACGACTATGGATTTCTATTTTAACACTTGCGTTTGTCTCACTCTGTGGAGTTTCTGAAGCTTTAATTTATCATGAAAAGAACATAATTTGTTGGCGTGAGATGTTGGATGAAGTTTTTCTGTGAGAACCCAACATTATAGCAGTTAATTACGTAATATTTGGAAGGGTACTGCGATATTTGCATTGGTAAAGTGTTAAAAGCGTATTGCTTGAGGTGAGTGATGGAGTCGGTTGGGGCTCAATGTATTAAGTAAAGGTTTTTAATTCCATATCAAATATTTTATTTATTGAAGACCGAAGCGCTAATGTGTCCTATACTATATAAGGAGCTCAAACACAAGCTATGAAGTGGGCTTCATATTTTATAATTCATAGAGAGTGTTCTTGTGTTTGGTGAGCTATCATTGAGAGTTTAGTGTAGGTTGTTTGTGTTAGGAGAATTATCTAATCTTCTAACTAATGTACGATTGATTATGATGTTGTGTGATAACAATCTTTGAGAGTGTTATTTTGACTTGATAATTGTAAATCGCACGCTCAGTGTTGATGTGAAAAGAGGTAGAAGATAGGGAGCCTGATAGCATAAGCTTATTTGGAGTAGAGTATGGCGAAGTAGAATATGGAGTATTCATGTAAGACCTTACTTGTAACATCTTCATTGATATAGTTGAAACCTTCACTTGTCCCCTAGACATAGGTGCTTTATTGGCACCGAACTGGGTTACCATGTTTTATGTTCTTTACTTTATTGTCTCGAGTAGTTTTTATATATTGCTATTATCACGGTAATTAAGCATTGATTTCTGGCCCGATTTAGCAGGGAGGAGTTCACCTTTTCAAGTATAATCAAGATTCAAGCTGTGGCATACGACATGGATGTCGAAATTTGTCCTTTAGTAAGGTTTAAAGTTCCGATCCTTAAAACCTGCCACTCGACATTGACAAGCTTGGCAACTGTAGTTAGAGGTCACAATTTCATATAAATAAAAATTCTATAAATTAACAATATAAATGCTATGAGTCGAAATTTTGGGGTTTGAGAGACCATTTCTCTCCCAAGGAAAACTCCAACTTCTCTAAGCAATTTCTTTATTTGGATCCTCTTATGCCTTGCCTACTTGGATCCTCTTCTTGAATTTTTCATCTTATCAATGGTTTATTCATTTAAATCGTGGTGTTCACCTTTTTGGACCCCAATCGATTGGGTTGATGATGTTGAAGATTGGTGTTTTTCTTTATGGTTAAAGGCTTTGCTTAACATCTGTCTACCCGCCCCCTATGAATTGACGGTGGATTTGTGTCGTGAACCCTCTTTGGGTGTTGCCATGGTCTTTTGTGTTTTCCCCCTTTCTTTTTCATTCCTTGGCCGAGTCGGTTGTTTTGGAAGTTGGGCAGTTGGTTGCTTGGTGATCGGATGGTAGTGGAAGATTTTGGGATTGGTTTGTCTTTTGTTGTTGCTCAAGGTATGTCCATCGACTTAACCTCCTCGCCCCCCCAATGATTTGAAGGATGGTTTTGTGTTCGTTGGTCTCCGGTTGCTTCTCCAAAGTCTCACCTTTCTCTTCATCTTCCTCTCACGATTTTGGTCATGATGCCCGCCATGAATTTGTGGGAGGTTTTGGTGTTTTCTTGTGGTATTACTTTGTTGGTGCACGACTTGGTAGTGTTTTCAAGACTTCATCGGCTCTTCTTCGCTGGTTTGATGTTTTGATGATAATGAAGCCGATTGCTTGTTGAATCTTCATGATTCTTCATGTTTTGTTGTTTGATGATTTTCAGTGTTTTCCTTGATGAGCCTTGTTAGGGTGGTTGTCCGGTGGAATTTGGTGGTGGTGCGGCAAGGTTGTGATTCCCTATGACCCCATTCTTTCCGATTAGTTGGGGAACCGATGGGAAGACCAACGGTTGGGACTTGAACGGTTGGTAGGTGAACCGTTTGGGAAAACGAAAGGGTGGAAGGTGAGCTTGATTTGTGGCTCTTTGGGTTTGGGTTGGCACCCACTTTGGCTTGAAGACCGCCCATGGTCCACTGACCGGTAGACTTGGCTTAGTTTGGCCATATGACTCACGGCTTGGCACACGCAGCTCATGACTTGGCTTGGCTTGGGTGCATGATATCTCACCCGGTTGATGCTGTGGACTTGACGAGTTGAATGGAC
Organism: Lithospermum erythrorhizon; assembly: GCA_019722365.1. NCBI lineage: Eukaryota > Viridiplantae > Streptophyta > Magnoliopsida > Boraginales > Boraginaceae > Lithospermum > Lithospermum erythrorhizon. The sequence continues at coordinate 161,477 of JADFUC010001491.1, forward strand.
TTGGATCTTGGTTTAGCCAACTTGGACTTGGTCACTTGTGGGCTTGATTTGCTCATCTTTGATTTTATGTCTTCAGTACCGAGTTTATCCTATATGTAATACGTTTGAGGCTTTGAATCCCATTCGAATAGTTGAATCTTTGAATTTTATTTTAATAAAAAGAAGGTTTAGTGAAAAAAACTCTATAAATTAAGCAATAATAGGATCGATAAAATTTATTAATTTAGATATTTATTAATTTAAAGTAATTTTTATTAACATGAAAATTTTAATTTACCAATATGAAGACTTAAATTCAATGTATATTCGATCAGTTCACCAATCATTACCCGATTCGGCGCCGGGGAAAACCCAGAAGAAGCCGTTCGATTCGTCCCCGTAAAGCCGCATGTAACCCCGCTCGCGCGCCAGCGGCTCGGCGATCGCGGCGGCCGGCAGGTTGGGCCCAGGACCCCGTGCCCGACTTTCGGAAGCCAATCCTTTTCGAAGTTCACGGATCCATTTTGCCGACTTCCGCACTCGTTGTTCCGTCGACCGGTTTTCACCTTGGGGCGATGCGGTTATGAAGGTACGGCCAGGGGCGTGGGCGGCGGCTTGGTCCTCCGATTTTGAGGGCAGCGCTTGGTTCTGGCGCGCGGCGATGCGGTGCTCTTCGGCCAGCTGGACCCTACCTCCCGGTGAGCCGTTTCGAAGGTGGGCATTAAGCGAAGAATAACTGCAAGAGGCCCCGCCGGCGTCTCCGGACTCCTGCGTTGCCGTCAACGCGTCGGTTAATTTTAACCCGATTCCCTTCGACACGCGCGGTAATTCGGCTCAATAAGCGTATATTTAAGTTGTTTAGGTTAAAAAGCTGCGTATTAGTTGGACTTTGAGATGGAGTCGGCGGTCCGCGCGCTTTCGGTGTCTTGGCCGTCGTCTCGTCTTACCTGCGATACGTTTCACCGGCACTTAATTGGCGGGTGGGTATACTCGTATTTGTGCTTGAAGAAATTAGAGTGCTCAAAGCAAGCCCTCACGCTCTTTTTTTTTTTTTTTTTTTTTAACAACTTTTTTTTTTTTTTTAGCGGAGTATCAAGCGATTACATTCGTAATTCAACAATACAAATCATAAACTCGGAAAGAGGCAAGCGCATGAAGAACTGAGCTAGTGAGGAAAGGCACCAACCACTTTCCTTGCTAGCAAGAAAGGACTCGAACACGGGACTCGGCTAGAGATGTCACGACATGCTTGCATGCAGCTCTGCGTACATTAGCGTAAGGATAACATTATAGGATTTAAATCGCAATACGTTGGCGCCGGGATGGAGTAATGATTAACGAGGAGACGATCGGGGCATTCGTATTTAATGATCGAGAGGTGAAATTCTTGGTTGTTGAGACATCCTTTGAACATTAGTTACGTATATAAGAACTCCGCCTTTTTGTTGGACATACGTCCTTTGAACATTCGTTCTGTATATAGAGGCATCTGCCTTTTGTTGGACATACGTCCTTTGATAATCTTTCAATAGAGACATACGCCCCCTTGAGATGTATAATCTATAGTGCTCAAATACTTTTGAGTCTTCTGGAGACTATCGTCCTTTATAGAACAATGTTCTATTAGGTATTTGCCTCCATCTTGTCTCGGTCGGTGGCTTATTATTAGCGTCTACCACGTCGATATATAACAAATGAATAGATAATTAATTTCCAAATGAAATATTTGGTGCTTAATGAAAGAAACTTCTACTCTTGATATCCACCCAATTCTAGTGAAATTCATGGTTAATTTCTCTCTAAAATTTTCTCTCTAACATTTTCTCTCTAAATTTTCTCTCTAAAATTTTCTCTCTAACATTTTCTCTCCCAAATTTTCTCTCTAACATTTTTCTCTAAAATGTTGGGTGGAAAAAAAACTCTCCCACCTAACATTTCTCTCTAAAATTTTTCATATTATTAACTTCAAAAAGCTTAGAGACTTTTCAAATAATATCTTTTAAGCGATAATTAAAAACGGAGAGAGTATTATGAAATTTGTGCTAGCAATACACTGGACTGGACTCCAACAAATGTTAATGCAACACTATATATTTTCCTCATTCTCTGAAGCCATTAAATTGTTTCCACTAAAAACAAAATACGATAGAGGAATACAGTGTCCTCAAAAAAATCAAATTGATACCTTCGACACCTTACTCCCTCACAATGTACTAGCTGCAAAAAAGGATATTTAATAATAAGGTCAAACTTCGACCTTATATGGTTCCATTCGTTGGAAATTTGGACTAATAACCAAGACCCTCATGTTATACCAGCAAATTGTCTACTTCGACCTTATATGGTTCGACCTTATAATAATAAGGTCAAAGCCTCAAAGGTCTTGAATTTAATACCAGCAATTTGGAAATTTGGAATAATAATCAATATGGTCCCTTTCAATGATAATCTATTATGACATGATGCTTTTCTAACCAATTCTCCTCAAAATAAGATCAAAATTCAACATCTCGAAAAGAAGTAAATCCACATCCAGAAATTAATTGTTTACACTTAAGTTACAATTTCTAAATACCTCAATAATCTTAGCCCGACTTTTCTCCTACCGGGCAGGGGCAAACTTGCATTCTTGCAAAGCTGGTTCAACGAAACCCATAAAAATATAGATAGAACTTGATACCGGTGGTATGTTATTATGTGTTCACAATTAAAGGTTCAAATGCTGCTTAACTGACCATATCTTTTGTATCGACTAATAAGAATATCGACTACTACATTCACAATTTACTCTCACGTTTTGATGGAAAATTTGGCGACAACGTGTACTTGTTTTGAAAGTACCTAATTTCATATTGTAAAATTTGTAGCAAATACTTTATTAAAAGTACATAAATCGCTCAAAAAAATTTAATGTATATTTCGAACCACCGTGCTTTGAGCGGGCTAAGATCGCCCACTACGAGTCATAATTAAAGGGGTACAGAAAGAATTTCTCGGAAATATAGGAAGCCATGGTATGAAAAGTTTAGGGATCTCACAATGAATGGTAGCTCAATCCAAATTAAGCGATTTAGCCTGCTTCCCGAATAAAGATATGGTACATGTCATTTCTTGTTGAAGGGCAAAAAGCGGTCGGCGTATTTACCTCGGCAACCAAAATCCTCAGGTGCCTATCATCGATCGGCGGCGGCATGAGAGAGCTACCGTTATGCCCCGACTTCAAAGCCGTTTTCCGGCGACAACTTTTATAAAAACCCGATGGGGGTATGCCGGAAGGGTCTCGATACTAGTTAAAACAAGCGGGGGGCCGGAGTGCGTATTTGATGTGTGAGCGGTATCGGAGGTAGCGCTGGATATCTTTGATACGATGATGTTCTTTCTCAAGCCAGGGTGGTGACTTGACCCATTAGCCTATGAATATAGAGTACTTTCGGCGTGTTGAAATGTCGCGTCCACCGATGGTGATTTAAATATGTCATCCAGGCAGATATTTAAATGTGTCGTCCGGCGTGTAAATATACATGGTGATATGTAAATGTCATCCGTGTGTATAAATATGTCGCCCAGTGATATGTAAATGTGTCATCCATTTATGTGTAAATATTGGGATGGTGTAGAACCCATTTGCCTTTAGAGAAAGGGAAGAAAGTGCTCACGTTGGTTAAGTAATTCGAAATAATATTTGGTAAGAACTTAATATATATATATGCATATATATAAAGCATTTAATTCTTTTCTTCTCATTCAATCCACTTTTCCTAATGAAGTTGGGACTACATGTATAAGAATAAAAGTAGAGATGAAAACTTGCAATTATTCGATATGGGAAGTGTATTAAGATTTTATCTAGTCATCCCAGATGAGAAAGTTAGAGTGGTTTTCCTCCCCCCTATTCTACCATTTTAGACTCTCGCCATGATCCGTTGAAGATACAACAAAAGCATTATATCATACTTTGATATCCACAAACTACATAACGAGTTAAATGAAATCATTAAATGATTTTGTGAGGACATATTGAATGTCCCTCACCACTTCGATTATTAATGTTGACCAAATTATTCCTTAACAGTCCCCCACCCCAGCCGGGGCGTGAGCTGAGTTCCGCGGCGTAAAGGCTTTTATATTTAGTGGTGATCGAGTATTTCGCTTTCTCGAGAACACCTCAGATTCCGATTAGCCTTAGAAGACATCTGGTTTCTTTGGACATACGTCCGTTAGAATATACGTTCAATGTATAAAGGCATAAGCCTTTCGTTGGACATACGTCCTTTGGAATATCCGTTCCGCATATAGAGGCATTCGCCTTTCATTGGACATCACGTCGCTGGAGCGTTAGTTCGGTATATAGAGGTACTACTTCTTTTCGTTTGGACATGCATTCTTTGAAACATACGTTTAGTATATAGGGCATTAGCCTTTTAAATTTGACATCGTCCTTTGGAACGATGGATTCGATAAATAGAGGCATCGCCTTTAAGTTTGGACATACATCATTTGGAACATTAGATTCGATATATATAAGGCATTCACCTTTAGTTGGACATCGTCATTGAACATGCGTTAAGGTTTATAGAGGCAACTGGCGCTTTCGTTGGACATACGTCCTTTGGAACATTCGTTCGATATAGAGGCGTTCGCCTTTCGTTGGACATAAGTCCTTTGGAACATACGTTCAGTATATAAAGACATATGCCTTTTATGGGACATACGTCCGTTTGAACATACGTACAGTATAGGGAGGCATTCGCCTATTATGGGACATACGTCCTTTTGAACATACGTCACCGATATATAGAGAAGCGTCACGCTTTGTTGGACTATACGTCCTTGAGAACATTCATTCGGTATATAGAGGCATCGCGTTGGACATATGCGTCCTTGAGAGCCGGCCGTTACGTATATAGAGGCATCCGCCTTTTGTTGGACATCGTCCTGAGCATTCGTTACGTATATGGAAGCATCACTTTTTTATTTGAGCTGTCACGTCCTTTGAACATTAAGATTACGTATATAGAGAGCATCCGCGCTTTTGTTAGACATCGTCCTTTGATAATCTTTCAATAGAGACATACGCCCCCTTGAGATGTATAATATATAGTGGCAAATACTTTTTAGTCTTTTACGGAGACATAAAATCCCTCGCCAGAAACGATATTACATTAAATTGTTGTATCCACGTCTTTTTGTCTTAGTCGGGTGAAAAAGCATTCGCCGATACCCGATCGATATATAACAAATGAATGGATGCTTAATTGCCAAATGAAGTATTTGGTCTTAATGAAAAAATAATATCCTCGATATCCATCAATTCTAGTGAAATCTATGTCTAAGTTGTCAAAAATAAAGTTTTGGGGGTGAAATCCTAATTTTTTCATGAATTTCTTATTATGAAGCTCATTTTAAGAGATGCAAAGAATATTTTTTATCTTACGACTTGAACGTGTATAGCTGAAGTAGGAGGCTTAAAAATATTTAAATCATGAAAAGCTCAGTGCGAACCAATTTCCCTGATATAATCGGTTTAACAATTAGTTTAGGGAATTTCAGGTTTT
>JADFUC010001264.1:0-52153 GCA_019722365.1 Lithospermum erythrorhizon
GATGCTGCATTGCTATAATCTCATGTGTAAAGCGTCAGGTAACATTGTATAAGAGAAATCTATGTGATATGTGGACAGCTTATTTTAGTACCCCGATTTATGTACGCATATGATATATTTATATATATATATATAAGCATATATATATGATGGAATCCGCCTGGTATTTGTATTCACTCAGCTTAATAGCTGACTCCCTATTCTCTATGGGCGGGCGTTTCATGCCTAGGTTTCTAGGAGCGACGCTGAAGGTGGCCGAGGAGCGGTTTCATTGAAACAGGAGATCATAAAAAGGAGGCGGTGGCATTTAAGTCCTCATCACTATTTCTTTTTGTTGAAAAATTTGTATATTTGAGACCGGGTGGTTGTATTATATTGACTGGGAAATCATATACTTTCCTTATGATGTATTTTGATTTGTGTTCTCGTCCGTTTATTTTGTTGGATGTACTGTCAAACAATTTAATGGAAATAGGAGCTTTATTTTGATAATGTCACAGTTATGTTGTTATTGTATCCATCGTTATGACTCGTATGCTGTGTTGTTAATGATCTTAACCTCGTATTTATTTCAAAGTGGGTCAGTTACACACGTAGTAGGTGTCAAAGTGACCTAAATAATAGTGTTCATTTTCCAACAACATGAAATGTAGTATATGGATTTCTATGGTTTTTATCGACACGCCTTTGATATCCGGTCTCTATTTGACTTATTGGATGTATGTTGATTATCATATTACTTAGAATTTATTATCAATCTTGATCCGTGTTATCATCGCTTCCTCATGTGAGGTCCAAAGCTAGTGGTTAATCCAATTTCAACTTGTCATAGATGTATTTATAGTTAATCAGCCCAGTCATTATTATCCATGTCATTGAGGACTTTTAAAAGGATTAATACAACATTTTAGGATTTGCTAGATGCCTTGATCACGATCCTCGTCAAATCCTCGACTTATAGGAGGGTTGACCATTTGTAGGATTTATTGTGACGATTTCGATGTCACCATCCTTAGTTAAGTCTTCGGTATTAAGCTTCTCGACTTCATGAACACTTAATTATGTGTATTTAATGTCAACTTGTATTGGGGATCCCATTAATTTCTCAATTCTGGTTAGGAGAATTAAATTATTGGGGTTTGATGTTAACATGATTACATGTTAAGACCCTATTTAATCCTCAATTTGTTGGAGAATTAATTGATTTGGATTTAATGTTAACATGAATTTATTACATGTTAAGATCCATTTAGAGAGTTAGATTATATTAGAGGTAGGAAATTTCTAATTTTATTGATCTGAACTTTGGATTTGACGGAGTCAATATCTTCAACATGAATTTATTACATGTCGGATATTTTAAAATGATTATCCTTAATCCTATGAATTTTCGAAATTAATCATCTTAATTTTAATCCCATCTTTTGAAATTTTCAGACCAATTTTTGGGTCTATCAAATATTTGGGATGTATTTTTTCATGTAAAATAAATAAATCATCCCACCCATGTATATGGGAATTTTGAACATAGCCATCAATAGGCTAGTTCGTTTTATTTCGTCTTGCAATTCTAGAACCTTCTTATCCAACAAGACAAGGCTGTTGGTTTTAGGTCATTGGACTCGAGCTCTTCTAGGTAAATCAAGAATAATTCTACTACTACTACTACAATAAAATTGGGGATTTTTAGCCTCGAACCCTAAATTTAATGAACTTTCAATTCGGTGCTATTTTTCCTAAAACCTTGTTCATACGAGGTTTCAATAAATTTAGAGTTCGATCAAGAACCCTAACCACGGTCACTTTTTAGTGGCTCCATTTAATTAATATTAAGTCATCTTAATCATTGTAATTATTGTTTAATAAATTTTCACTATCTACAAATTGTCCCCCGAACCGTACGTACGTAGAAGCGCCGGGTTCGACCTCAATAGTGTTCATTTTCCAACATGAATATAGTACATATGGATATCTCAATGTTTTTATTTCCAACACGTCAGCTTCCCTTGACATCCGTTTCTTATTTGACTTATTGATGTATGTTCGATCATCTATTAATGAGAATTTATTACTATCTCGATCCGGTTAATAATGCCTCTCGCAGTGAGGTCCATAGCTAGTGGTTAACCCACTTCGGACTTGCTGCGTATGTATTTAAGGTTAATCGCGCCCTAGGTTATCATCCATGTCATTTGAGGACTTTAAAGGGATGATTACAAATATTTAGAGATTTGTTGCAGATGCTCTTGATCACGAACATCCTCGTCAACTCCTCACTTACGGGAGTATTTACTCATTTGTAGGATTTATTGTGACGCATTTTGCATGTCACGATCCTTAATTAAGTCTTCGGTCTTAAGCTTGACTTCATGAAGACTTAATTATGTGGGATTTAATGCCAACTTGTATTGAGATCCCATTAATTCTCAATTTATTAGAGAATTAAATTAGGGTTTGACAAGCAAGCATTTACGTAATACATGTTAAGACCGTATTTAATCAATTTATTGAAAATTAATTGATTTGGTTTAATGTTAACATGAATTGATTATATGTTAAGACCCATTTAGAGAGTTAGATTATTTTAGAGGTGTAGTACTCTAATTTTATTGATCCGAATCTCTTTGATTTGACGTTGTCAATATCTCCAAGATGAATATTTTATATCGGATATTTTAAAAATGATTATCCATAACTTTATGAATTTTAAAATTAATCATCTTTTTTGGAATTTTCGTACTAATTTTTGGCTCCATCAAATATTTGGGATGTATTTTTTCATGTAAAATAAATAAATTATACCACCAATGTGAGCATAATTTTCTAACATAGCCATCAATAGGCTAGCCTGCTTTATTTCTCTGCCTTGCAATTCTAGAACCTTTATCCAACGAGATAAGGCTAAAGGGTTATCGCCCAACCCTATAAGTGTGTGTAGGCTATGCTCGAGCATTTTTGTGTTGAATTGTGCAGATATGATGGCCTCGGTTACATAAAGACGGACTTTTAGATTTTGCCGTGTTCATTCCCTATGCTTCGACGACCTTGCACAGTGGCTGATCGTTTGATTTGCTTTCTACTTTTGTAGACTCAGCTAGTGAGGTAGTTGATGATCATAGGTCTTCTACTACCTTCATTATGTTTGAGTTTTCCTTTGAGTCATAGCTTGGGATAGGTTAGCTAACATACATATTATATATATATTGACTTGTGTACGCATTGTCCGAATGAATCTTGAATATCGATGGTATTTAGTTAGCTGAGGATGTCCCCTTCCTTCTATTGACCACATGCTCACATTCCCATTTATGCTTTTAATCCTTGTCTTGGTACATCCCTTGGTCTGAGGGACGTTGGCAAGTAAGGGACGCCCCTTCTTGTTCTTCCAACCCTCCCGCTTGGGACTGTATGCCTGACTCTATGCTTTTTCTTACTTTTTTTGCTTTGATAGTGCGACAGGCGAGTTGAAGATGGACGTCCATCTCCTACTCTTTACTCTGCTTTGATGTTGATGCTTTTCTGTTGAAGGAGGGGTGGGCGCCTTTTAGATTACATAATCCTTAAGTGAATGCTCATCCTTCTCCTCAAGCATAGTACGCATCACACAACCCTATACGCTTAATTTACTTTTTGATTTATTTTGCTTTCATGCTTCGCTTGATAGAGGTCCGGTCTTCTTATGTGATGTTCACTATCCTTTGGCTTACGCCCTCTGATTGGCCTCTCGTGATGGCTTCAGGGTACAAGGAGTTCTTGATAGGCATGCGATTGGGGCTCGGGAGCGTTTCTTAAGATGCCTACCTACCTCGAGGATCGCTCGAGGATCAAGTCAAATGTTCACTTGATGGATAGTTTAGACTCATGTCCAAGTGTTTGTTAGGTGTTTTATGCTCTTACCCATGAGATGTCATACTTTATGCTCTTACCAGGGTGCTGCGAGGCACTTTTATGCTCTACCAATGAACTGCTTGACACTTTACGCTCTTACCAAGAAGTCAGTTAGGGCACTCTTTAAGCTCTTACCAGTGAGCTTGATCCTTAGTATGTTTGGCGATAGTATCGCTTTTATGTGATGACCATCTCCATGGATTCCACCTTCTTTCATGCCCTTCTTATGAGTTCAATACTCAGATATATTCTCTATGTATGTTGGGTTATTAATTTTAACAAGGAGGAAAGCATCATGCGAGTAGGACATCATTTCTATTCTACACTTCATACTTCGTCCCCAAGCAGGCTAGATGTGTGGGGAGACTTGGGAATCTTGCTTGTTGGTATAGGGACCTTCATTTTCAATCCTCGATATTCATAACATGTGAATTGTATGGATGTGATGAATGAGATACCTCTATCATTCAAATATTATACCTCGCACGACGCCATGCATCCGGGTATATGTTTGGGTGTGCCTCTCTAAAGGCTATCAAGGCCTTGTTTTGACCCTTACCTTCGTGGCAGTCTTTGTGCTTTTTCCAGATGCATTTATCTTATGAATCATGACTTCCAACTTGACCTTTAGTCCTCAAATCCAAGGGTTTTAGTGGCGTTCTAGCGTATCCGGGTCCGAAGTTTCAATCTAAAGGCCCTATCTAAAGATTGCTCTTGCTCGAAGCCTTTAATGCCTTTAAACTCGACGGTTACTTGTCGTGTAGGCTTGTGTGATTCCAAGGTTGGCTTTAGAGGCTCGTGGTCCGATGTCCTGTCCGGCTTTAGAGGCGACAGACAAGCCGATATGCTTGACTGCCTCTAGAGCTTAGTAGTCAGAATAACCATGTCCGCTTTGAGGCGCTACAACATAGTGGATATGTTCCTAATTGGCCTTAACAGCCTAGTAGTCGATGGTAGCTTAGTAGTCGTGACAATTCTATTCATATGAATATTCGTATCAAGAAAATCTAGAGGTCTTAAGAGTTTATGTGAGCCAGTGTAAGTTAATCTCTCACATTTATGAGAGGATGTATTTCTTTTCTCGAACTCGACAACTTTGTATGGAATCTTCATATCCTTGCGCTCAACACCCTCGAATCCATCGTGACCTTTAGTTCTCCGAGTTTCGTAGATAGTACTGAATAGAAAGGTGGAGTGTAACCACCCACCCCAAGTCGGCCGCCTGGTGTTAAGATCATTAACAAATCTATACACCGTAGTCACCAATCGATGGATACAACAAATATGACTCCGCTGCATTAACAAAACAAAACTCTCTATTCCATCGTGGTGTTCCAACAACACATCCAACAAAAATAGCGTACAAATGTATCACAATCCACAATAATACAACCCAAGGATATACAAGAAATCGAAAATACAACATAGCAAAAGTATGACAACCACTTCTCAATATAATAGAACACATGTGTCTAGAACATAAATAGATCACAAAAGTGGAATGACTCCATTTAGACTTCCTATGCCACCACCGCCTCACCTATATCTCCCACGTAGCTTAGCAAAATGCATCCTCACCACCCTCAACGACGCTCCCAGACCTAGGCATAAAGAATAGGAGTCACTATTAAGTCAAGCGAATACAAACACAATACTGGATCTCATCACATATATTCATAGTTATATATATATATATATATATATAATATATATATAACACATTAACCAAGCACAATGAATAATCAGTCTACATATCACTTGTAATCCTCTTATATGATGTTACACAATACACCGCACATGAGCCTACAAATCAGAATAACGCATATTCATTAAGGGAAACACTAACACACAAAGTCATCAAAACGAATCCACCTCCACAAATAGTAAACAAATGAGGAATCCACCTCCAAAAAATAGTACACATAAGGAGAATCCACCTCCAAATAATAATACATAAGGAGTGAATCCACCCAAATAATACACATAGCGAGGAATCCACCTCCAAATAATCGACGAGGCCCACCTCCATCCTCCCGACCGACGCTATTCCCTCAATGTGCATACCACACCAAACCTCCCGAACTACCTGACTACCCACACAAGATGCACACCACACCAAACCTCCTGCTCGGGGTCACCACCGCCCGCAAATAACACACAAAGCGGACCAAACACATCCGCATCACGCCCACACACAAAGACACAACCAATAATACAAGTGACACACAAAGACGCTGCATACCCACAATCTCATAACATGAATCATATTCACAGTTATCCCATAATATAAATCATAATGACTAATATCTCATGATATGAATCATAATCTCAATTATTTCATAATATGAATCATAAATCACAATTTTCACATAATATCAATCATAATCACACAATACACATATCGAATACCCCAAGACAACACATGTAAAATATATAATATAATATGAAGTGGCTCTATCGTGAGATTTGTACCACCCGAGCCCAAAAGAATGATCAATTTAGACGGTCCTCGTGCTAGGTCCAGCTCAACTCCTATTCAAAGAAATTATACATTATAACACATTCCGTAGAATAACCTCTTAACATCTATATAAACCTCAAGTGTTATACCACGTCTCACAATTCAAATTTCAACTCTTCGCAATCATCCTATCCTCAAGATTAATATACAATTCTAACATTCCAACGCAGAACTACATTCTAATTGCCAACTTCAGAAAATCTCAATATTCAGGTCATCACCTTATTACCCTAACAATAACACTTTTAATCACATTCCAATCAATCCAACAATCAATTCTCAACTAATTAAACGATTAAATAAACTCCAATTCAAAACAATTAAATGAGTAGGAAGAAGAGAATGAGCTTTTTGTTGTGTTTTTAAGAGATAAGGATAAGTATGGACTTAGTGGTGGTAGGTAGGATACTTATGTGGAGTTTAGGTATCGTTTGGTTCGCAAATTTCGCTTCTCTTCTCGGTTTAACAACATAATTCGAACACAAGTCAAATTAAATTTCTATTCTCAAAATATATTATCGTTCAACCCATATTATCATTATTCGATTTCAAATTTTAACTTTAACCGCAAAACACTCAACCGGGCAACTAAAATCATATTAAAAAAAAATGCTTATACGAACGGAAGTCATGAGCTGCCTCCCCTTAGTCTTATTCGGGGTCTCGTGAGGGTGCTAGATTCTCTTTCACCTCATCCGTTACTCTAAGTAGGGTAGACACTTCCATTCATCAACTTAGTCCGATTGTGAGTGTCTCATGTACAGGATCGTTTTACATCTCTTTTGTCCCTATCTTCATCATCACTGCGTCCCCAGGTTTAAGAGTTTTAGCATCGTGTTCTTGAACCTAGTCCGAAGTTGCAATCTAGGCACTTTAGTACATAACCTTTCTTGTAATTGCAACCACCTTTAGGTGCCTCTGACAAATAAGTAGTAATCAAGGTTAGTTGTCGATGTAGACTCAGCCATAAGTGTTGCAATCGCTGAGACATCCGCATGTTTGTTCATCCCTGCACCTGCGCTTTGGCTATCTTTTAGCTCAAAACTTTGTGGGACAACATGGATGTTTTTTAGTTATGTTTACATTGATATGTATCAAGTCAGTTTTACTGCACTTCAAGGATTGTCCCTTAGGGATGAAGCCAAACGTAGTATAGAGGTTCAAACACTTTATCCTCATATCAAGGAGATTAAGCGCTTTATACTCATGCTCGTGAGGTTTGGATGATTTGTCCTCTCATTCGTGAAATGAACAATTTATACCCCGCTCGAGAGTAAAGATAGTTTAAGTCAGACGAGGAGCGCCATGGCATTTTGTTGAAATCGCCAGATATCGATTTCTTTAATTATGCCTATCAAGGACAATTATCAGAATAATTCATTTATTAGTTTTAGCTTATACGTAGATTACTCAAATTAAGTGTTCAATAATAGTAATTGTAATGACTGAATAGGCACTCATGATAATATCAAGGGTTATGCCAGACAGGATCCTTATGCATAATCAAGTATAATAATAATAATAGTCAATTATATTATTATACAACTAATATTATCTCGAGTCTAAAGGTCACACATATAGAGCGACAAGTAAGTTTTATTTCATGTATGAAATTAAATCGTGATTGCTAAAATTGAGAGTTGATTAAAATCACCCAGATACTAATCGAGAAAGTTTTACATTGATAATGTAAGATACAAATTGACGAGACCAAATCAATTAACTAGCTAGGTTAATCAATTTCGCTTAACTAGTAAAGCTCATTAGTGACTTGTTAGTTACTTACTCGTTAGCATTTAGTTAGTTAACGGTTTTAACGAGTTGGCTTATTAGTTAACGGGTCGAGCTATTCGGGTTAAAAGGGAGTGGGCTATATAAAGGAGTTTTATAAGATGAAAACCTAATCATCTTCTCCACCACCACCACCTTTCACACGCCCCCTCCCCACTCTCCATAGCCGAGCAAAAACAAGCCTTTCCGCTTGGATTTTGTTCTCCAATCAGTTTTAAGGTTCTATAAATCCAATCTCGTGATTCAACCGCTTCCTCGTGTGGACCAATTGGAAGCATCTACCTTTGTGGTGCTAATTGCTAGAGATCAAAGGAGGCTTCGTGAAAGTACAAGCTTATGAATTCATTACACAGAATTGCTCATTTCATATATATATAGGTTGCTCATTTCATATATATATATATATGTTTTAATTTCATTATATACATTTTGAATGATCTCAGAGTGCTATTTGTTTATGTTTGTGAACAAGCTTTTACATAAATTTCCAACAAAATGCATCACGTGTGTCAGTTTGTATATTTTCGATTACATTAATATAAAATTTGTTGTATAACATTTTATATATTATTTTTCATGTTTATATATTCTTGCTATGAATATATGTTATGAAAAATTGATCCATGAATTTATATGTGTATTATACATTTCTCAAGTTCATCATGATTTTAATTTTGATGTTTTGAAATTAGATTTATGTTTCATGAATTGAAGTGTTTTAAACTTGTTTACCTGAGAATCTAAAAAGTTTTAATGTGTTTAGGGGCTTAAACTTCATTATAAATTCTTACAATTTGTTTCGAACTCCATATGATACAAGAACATGTCCAAAGTTTTCATATTTCTCTGGATAGCGTATCCATTCCCCAGTCGGCCGAGGTGAGAGTCATTAAAATTCGAACACCAAAGTCACCAAACGATGGACGACTCAGCTTTGAAACACAATTGCTTCATCCAAAAAATATGACCACAGTCAAGATTCCCAAACAAAACAGTTTGTAAAATTTATAATCCATCACCGATATGGAAACCCAACCCAATATAATACAATAACATATCCCAAAATAAAGTAATGCCGGCAAGGCTACAAAAGAGTAAGTACTGCATTCATAATACAAAATGACAACTGCCGACAAGGCTAAAAGTTTCAAAAGGAAATACAACAATGAAAAACTGGTTGACAATACATCAAAATCGGATCGAGGATCCTTCCGCCACCCGATGCTCAATTAGCCACTTGGGAATAAAACTCTCAAACGCCTCTTGGCTCAACTGGCCAACCCGGCACAAGGAAATGCCGCCCAACGCGAAAAGTAAGTTTTGGTGAAACTTTAAATAATAGGTGAACTTACCATATGTAATCTAGTCAATCAATAATATAATAGTCAAATATGAATCAAATACATATATACAGGACTGCCAAATAAAGTCATACAACATAATTCCACAGGAAGTCTCACACATAATACATGGAAGATATAATGTAAGGTTTCTCAAAGAAGCACTTAATTCTAGAAAGAAATCAAGAGACTCAACAACGACTAAAACTCTACCATCAAACTCCTATCTCTCATATCCTACCAAGATACTCAACCTCTAATGCCAAAGCATATACCAATCCAACTACCTCGCAGAACGGACTAATCAATAATCACCTCATGACTTATACCGCAAAGATAAGTGCCAAAACCGCACTTTATACACAAAGTATAAGGCACACCGCACTTATAATCCCATCGGACAATAACCCAATCGATCCCCCGCTAAATTCCGTCTTATCACGTTCTCATTACAATCAACTTATAAGTCATTCTAATTAATCATCAAGTCCATAATTAACAATCTATACTCCGAAATATCAATTATAACTCAACTTGGAATTTTCACTTTTTCGACATAACTCCCTTAAATCCATTTTAAATCACCAATTTAACATCAAAACAACTATAATAAGGTCCCAATATAACCTCCTACACATTTAAAGTCTCATAAAATATCCACATAAAAGTCAACTCGACCATAACGCCCCTCAAACGATCTCTAAATCACTTAATTCATCACCTTATGTACGTCACGTAACCCATAACCAACTAAGATTTATCATGTACCCACTATGGAAAAGTCAACTAAAAGTCAACTATGTCAAACCCAAGAAATATCTCGAAAGACTTGAAATTTCTTACCTAAGTCAAGAGAATGACGGGGAGAAAGATATTCTACAACCGATCTTGAGTTTCCGAGCGACAATCGGTTATATAGTCGAAATGAAATTTTTTAAGGGAGGATACCGCCAAAAACAAGAAAAATTGAAGATGATGAAGGTTAGACGACGTGGAAGATAACATGCCAAAGATATTTTAAAAACATCGAGTCCTGCTCGTGTTCGGTTAATTCTCCGCTTATCGTACTTAAATCTCCACGAACCCGATTTGAAAGATAAAATTCTTCAATGGCAAACACTACTAAATTATAAATAAAATTCAGCTAAAAAATTTTACGAAATAATATTATCATCGAAATTAATTATATTATACCCTGTCCCACCTGACGACCTAAAATAATTTTTATTTTTTATTTATTTTTTTTTCGTAACGGGTTATTACAATCTACCCACCTAATAAAATTTCGACCTCGAAATTTAACAACCCCACAACCAAAAAGAACATATAATAACACCCAATCAAATACCAGACAAAACAAAAGCAAAACAAACTCACATCTCCTCGAACAGCTGCGGGTAACGGTTCCTCATCTCATCCTCACGTTCCTGCCCTTCCACGCCGATTCCCTCCAATAGACTTTCACTCAAGGCCACCGGCCTTACCTCAAACTTTCTCTTCCGGGTCCAAAAATCTCCACCTGCCTTCCTCAAACGCGTGAGGTCCTCCTCAAGCTCCACCGAGTGTGAGCTAAGAATATGCGACTCGTCAGTGGATATACTTCCTCAAACCGATACATGAAACACATTATGAATCCTATCTAAACCTCGAGGCAACGCCTAACCGATAAGCTACTTCTGAGCCAACTCTCCCAAGGATCTCAAATGGTCCGATATAACGAGGACTCAAGTTCCCTTCCTCCCAAATCGTATCACTCCATGTAGATACCCCTCGTAAACACACGGTTGCCAACCTCAAACGACAAGTCTACTCTCAAGGGATGATCTCGTGATACTTCTTTCCCGCCTATCCCGAGGCCGTCCTCAAACGCCGAATCAACCTCGATCCGCCTAACGAACTCGACCAACTCAGAACCGAACTTTCCTCTCTCCTACCTCATTCCAACAAACTGGAGTGCGACATCTCCGCCCATACAATGCCTCAAATGGTGCCATCTCAATACTAGCATGGAAGCTACAGGCGAACTCAATCTGGGTAACCTATAGTCCCAATTACCGGAGAAGCTCGTAACACGTGCTCGGAGCATATCCTCCAATGTCCGTGACGCCCCATTGCCCATCCTGCCCGGGGATGAAAAGATGTACTCAACTCCACTCTCGCCCCCAATGCCTAACGGAAACCCCTAGAACCCGAAGTGAATCTGGGCTGTCATGGGTCCCGAAATAATCACACCGGAACCCCGCGTAACCTCACAATCCGATCCACATAACCTTGCTAGTCTCTCGTGCCCATCCAGATCCGATAGGTAGGAAATGAGCCGACTTCGAGCAACCCATCCACAATCACCCAAATCCCATCATGCCTTCAACGCCCTAGTAGCTCCAAACACGAAGTCCACGGGCGATATTCTCCCATGTCCACTGTGAATAGAAGAAGTCTCAATAAATCCGTCATAGATGTCTATGCTCTCACCTTCACCGGGCCGACAAACCAAGCACTTTGCCACAAACTCTCGCGATCTCTTCATTCCCCGCCACCAATACGCCAACTCAAGTCACTTATACATCTTTCAGGCTACCCGGTGTACACCTAGGGAGGCTATGAGCCTCAATAAGAATCTCCTCAAATTTCATCCGAATACGTACACACAATCAGCCATTCATCCTCAAGGCTCCACTCATCAACTCGTGGAAATCGATCCGACCCACCTCACATCCCTACCGATAAATACCGCAGCCTCTCATCCGCCGCAATTCTAAGATTCTATCCACAAGACCGGTCGAATCCCTCATAGGGCGAAAAATCTCCCGCCGCTACCGACATCAAAATCAACTCCCAAATTGCTTTATCTCTCTCTCTGGTCCTTTGATTTCCCTTTCATCGAGCGCATCGCCTACTACATTTGCCTTCCCTCGCGGTACTCACAGTCAAGTCATAATCATCGATGAACTCCATCCACCTCCTTCCTTCAAATTCAAATCTCTGCGGTCGTAGATACTTCAAACTCTATGGATTTGTAAAATCGGGCATTTAACCCCATACGTATAGTGCCCCGCCAATTTTCAATGCAAAGACTATCACGCTAGCTCAAGATCATGGGTCGGATAGTTCTCTCGTGATTTCTCAACTATCGAAGCATAAGCAATCACCTTCCCATTCCCCGCATCGAACACACCCCAATCCCTCGATAAGCATCGCTATAAATCACGAGTCTCGTAATCCGACGTACGCTAACACCGGGCCAGAAGTCAACTTCCCTTTAATACTCACAGCCTCACAATCATCATCCTGCATAAACAGAATCCCTTTCCCCGGGTCAACTCCGTCAATGGAAGGCCGCAACTGGCTAAAAAGTCCTGATGAATCTCCCCTGCACAACCAGCCTAACCCCAAGAAACTCCTAACCCGCCACACCTCATGACACCCCCACCACAACCTCCCACCTTCCGTGGATCAACACAAATACCCGCGTAAATAACATGACCCGTGGATTGCACTTTCGCCAACCAGAACTCTCACATTTGGAAAACTTGGCATCTAACCCGGTGTCAGTTTCAAGGTCCTCAACACAACTGTGAATGCCTCTCATGTTCCTCCTCCTGTAATATATCGAATATCATCAATGAATACCACCATAAACTCATCCGCATACTCCCGAAACAATCGGTTCATCAAATCCATAAAGGCCGCCGGTGCATTTGTCAATCCAAAATGGCATCACTATAAACTCATAATGCCCATAACGAGATTGAAAAGTTTATTTCGAATATCCTCCCTTTGATCCTCAACTCGATGACAACTGCATCGCAAATCAATCTTCGGAACACCTGGCATCCTTTCACTGACAAACAAATCGCCAATTCCTTCGGCAATGGGTATCGGTTCTTAATATTCACTTATTCAACCTCTATAGTCAATGCACAACCTCATCGAACCATCCTCTTTTCACAACACCGGCGCACCCTTAATGGAGATACACTCGGTCCGGGAGGAATCCCTTTGCCCAACAATTCCTCAGAATCGAGTCCACAATTCCTCGCAGAACTGACCGGAGCCATCCCTGCACGGTGGAAGAGAAATTCTTGTGCCACTGTGAATAACCTCAATATCAAATTCGACCTCCCTTCTCGGGTGGCAACCCCGTAAGCCCTCAGAAACATCCATCCCTCTAACAACCCGCACATCCTCCGCTCGCCTCTTCTACTCAAATCAACCACATACCCCAAGAACCCAATACACCATTTCCGAATCAATCTCCTGCCTCAAGTGTCGATACAAAACTCAAGGCAATATCTTCTGCCTCTCACAAATCGGATATCCGTCTCCCGAACCCACAAAAAGAATCTCCTTCCATGGCAAATCAATAATGCATGTTTCCCCAACCAATCCATACCCAAGATAAGGTCAAAATCGTAAAGCTCAAATGGAAGTAAATCAACAAGACAACAACCCACCACCAACAATCAAAGGATAGTCTCTATATAACACCTAACTACAACCGACCTCCCTATTGTGTGTGTCATAATCTCGCTGAACAAAAAGGCACACAACATACGATAAGGCGTAAATAAAACTCGAGAAATAAAAGAATGCGAGTCTTAATCAAACAACACCTCGGCCTCAATATCATATAGAAATAATAAAAATTGCCACCACCTGGGGTATCCCCGTGCTCGACGAAAGAACGGCGCAACTGCCCCCCGACTGGCCCGCCTCAAGTCGCCACCCACGGCACCCTCCGAGGTCTACAGCCCGTATCCCCGGCCTCCACGGCCACCGACCCACCACCACCACTTCGATAACCGCCTCGATGTGCTGAACTGGTGTCAAGTATAGCACCTCCCTCCGGGAAGTTCTGTGACACTTCGCCAAATGTCCCGGGCCGCCGGCATCGATAGCATAAGACCAATTTCTCCTGAACTCGCTTGCCCGTGCCCAACTGACTCCACAACGGTAACAACGGATACCTCTCTGACCCCCGAAGACTACTCGACCCCGCCGGATCTCACGTGGCGCCCACCGTGCGTATGAGCAAAGGCAGCACTGGGCGAATCGCCGGAGTACCTAAGTGACTCGCCTGTGACGACTCGCTGTCCGGCCCTCCTCCGAACTCTAGAGCTAGAAGGCTGTCTACCGGGAAAAGAAAGTCTCGTGCCCACTTCTCCTCGATCCACTCGCCTCGGCTCGCTAACCCATTTTCTTCGTATCGCATTCTCACATCACGGAAACTAGTAAAACCATCGCTGAGATCTCGTGACGATTCCCACGCCAATCCATCCGGCTAGTGATCCTCTTGGCTCTACCGGATAAACATCAGAAGTAGTCGCACAAATCACCGAATCGCCCGCATCTCTCCACCCACCTCAAACCTCGTGTCAACGAAATCCCTCTCCAAGGCCGCCACGCTGGCTCTGCCAATACCTCTCCGGAAGAGCTCAACAAATCGCCCTGTGAAACATGAACCTCCCCTCTCCGGCAATGAGATGCACCTGTGTTCTCCCACCAGCCACGGGCACCCTCGTGAAGTCTATAAGTAGCAAACTTCACTCATCTCGCCCACAATTCCCATCGGCTCAAAGATGGACTTCATATCCCGGATGAACTCAATAGCCTCAAGCCTCGGTGAAACCCCTAAAACTTCGCTGAGGATCCCTCTTCAAACCGGACAACAATTTTCTCTGAATTGACCCCCGTTGCTCTCGACCACCCGAGTATTCACACTCTCCCTATGAGGTCTACCAACCTCCTCAACACGCTCAAGACCGCACCTCCGGCCCCGCCGGGGTCCACGCTGCATTCACGACAGCCTATACCCCTACCGCCTCGGCCTCTAGGCCTACCCCGCACCTCTCGCCTACCTCGCCCATGTACTCTGGGTGGCATCCTCAGCTTCATTTAACAAAAGAAAAGACTCAGATTTTACAAAAAGACACCACTCACAACGACTCAAGGAAAACAAGTCGACAACCACATGTATACCTGTTGATTCAAACCTAAGCTCGATACTAAAATTGTAACGACTCCCGCCCCTAGGTCGGTCACCGAGGTAGAGAGTCATTAAAATCCAGAACACCGTGAGTCACCAAAACGATGGATCTAATTCGGGCTTAAAAACACAATTGCTTCATCCAAAACGTGATCACAATTAAGTTTCCTAAATCAAAATCAGCTTTTTAAAATTTATAATCCATCACCGACATCGAATCCAACCCAATATAATACACAACATATCCCAAAATAAAGTAATGCCAAGCTACAAAAGAGAGGGCATCAGACTAGAATACAAATGACAACCGCCGACAAGGCTAAAGTTTCAAAAGGAAACTTACAACAATCAAAACAGCTTGACAACACATCAAAATCGATCAGGAGGATCCTCTCTGCACCGATGCTCACCTAGCCACTGAACAAAACTCTCAAACAACCTCTTGGCCTAACCGCCTCTCAACTCGGCACAAATGAAATGCCGCCCAATGCTGCGGGTGTAAGTCATGTTTTAAAGGGAAACTTAACAATGTAAGAACTTACCATACGTAATCCAGTCAATCAATAATATAATAGTGAAATATGAAATGAATATATATTCAGACTACCTAAAAAGGTCATACAACATAATTTCATTGTGAAGTCTTTACATAATACATGAAGATATATTAGAAGGTTTCAAAGAAGTACACAATTCTAGAAAGAAATCAATAGACTCAACAACGATTAAAACTCTAGTCGCCAACCTCCTATCTCTATATCCCCACCAAGATACCAACTCTAATGCGCATATACTCAATCCATCTACTCAGGAATGGACTAATCAATAATCATCCCGCACTTATACCGCAAAGATAAGGCCAAACCGCACTTATACACAAAGTATAAGGGGCACACCGCATTTATACACAAAAGTATAAGTACACCGCCTATATTAATTGCTTACAAGGCACACCGCACTTACACAATCTAAGTATAAGGCACAATCAGCCTTATACACTACATAAGGCACACCGCATTACACACTAAGTATAAGGCACATATCACAGATATCCCCGCAAGAGTTTATATCACCTAACCCCTAATCATCCCAACAACATAGGTCAAACTTGATACTCAAGTCACCTCGAGTCATACATAACCTAACCATCACCTCTCAATAACCAAATACTTACTCCCAAACAATATCCGCTATCAATAGCCTAAATATCTTACAATCGTACTAAACACAATCACGACAAGCCACGTAAATCAAGGGGTTATTTACAAGGACATAGAAACCTAAATATAAGTTGAGAGTTCAAGCTATTACTTACTCAAAGCAATCTTCAACGCCACAAAATATAATCACATAATCACATCATGGCTCACAATAAATGAAAGTAACACATAATCATACAACAATTACATGTATATCGGCCCTCACGTGAAATATAACACAACAACATGTTCACACAATTTAAAATGAATACGTAAAGTAACACCCAGATAACTACTACCTCGCTTAGCTACCGCAAAACCTTCGCGAAAGACAATCAAGGCACCGGCTCTTTTCCACGATCAACACCTGTAAAGTATAATCAAGACCTACTACTATATCAAGGTTTCTAGGAGATACATAACCCAATTTTAGGGGAACTATTCTAAACAGTTTAACATGACCGAGCAAACTATCGAATTATAATCCCATCGACACAACCCAATCGATTCCCCGCTAAATTCCATCTTACTTTCATTACAAATCGATTTCTTATAAGTCAATCTAACAATCATCAAGTCCATAATTAACAATCTAT
Source organism: Lithospermum erythrorhizon (assembly GCA_019722365.1). NCBI lineage: Eukaryota > Viridiplantae > Streptophyta > Magnoliopsida > Boraginales > Boraginaceae > Lithospermum > Lithospermum erythrorhizon. The sequence goes on from JADFUC010001264.1 coordinate 17,322, forward strand.
ACTCAAATATCAATTATAACCTAACTCGAATTTACAATTTTTCAACATAACACCCTTTAATCAATTTTAAATCACCAATCTAACATCATAACAACTATAATAAGGTCCCAATATAACCTCCTACACATTTAAAGTCTTATAAAAATATCCACATAAAATTCAACCGAAACCTAAAAGTCAACTCGACCATAACGTCCTCAAACGATCTCTAAATCACTTAATTCATCACTTGTGTACGCCAATAACCCATAACCAACTAAGATTTATCATAAATTCACCTATGGAAAAGTCAACTAAAGTCAATTATGTCAAAACCCAAGAAATATCTCGAAGACTTGAAATTTCTTACCTTAACTCCTAAGAGAATGATGGGGAGAAAGATATTCTTACAACCATCTTGAGTTCGAGCCACAATCAAGTTATAAATGGAAAAATGAAATTTTTTGGGCGGGAGTGGATAAATTTCGCCAAAAACAAGAAAAATGAAGATGATGAAGTACAGGATCATGGATGATAAGCATGCCAAAATATTTTAAAACCCCAGTCCCGCTCGGTTTCGGTTAATTCTCCGCTTATCGTATCGCAAATCTCCACTTAACCCGATTTCAAAGATAAAATTTTCCCTAACAAAACACTACTAAATTATAAATGTAATTCGCGAAAATATTTTATTTAAATAATATTATCATCGAAATTAATTATATTATCCCTGGTCCCACCAAGGCATCGAAATAAATTTTTTTTTCAAACGGTTATTATAGATAGTTTAAGTAGCCCAAAATAATAAGCTTTTTATTTCGAGTATTAATTGGATAATTAATTATTGAAAAATGATTTTTACAAAATTTCAATTAGAACGGTTCAAAAAAATTGTGAGGAATATCCGTGTCGAATTTAGAATTTTAGAGGAGTATAAAGCCAAACTGATTTTACAAAATATCGAATTAAAACAGAGAAACTCGAAATTAATCATCATAAATCGACATCACCAGGAAGGCTTGTACTGGCACAAAGGCCAAATCGACGATTCAACGGCACCGTTGATGCATATCAAAGGCCTTGCCCACCGGGTTGGCGCGTGGTCTACTGAGGAGGCCGAGGCCATCCGCTCATCGTGTTCTTTGCAGCGCTAGCTTTGTAAAACCATAATTGCTATTTGGAATTTTACTTCGGCTATTAATATATCATTTTTATTATTATACAATTGTAATTATCAATTTTGATGATAATATTTTAATTCAATTTCTATTATTGTTTTATATTTATTTATTTAAAGGATAAAATCTGTAATTTCTATCTAGTTAATTATATATATAATCTACTCAGCCCTGTGTCGCATGCCTCGGTGTTAGAATTGCCCCAAATCTCGACACCAATCGATGGATATCTAAATTTAAAAGACATGTCTCTAAAACAACTCCAACAAAATAATATAAATCTAGATGCAAGAATGGGGCTTTTTCTAAAAGAATCCATCGGGTATTCTAACCAGAGAATAAAGAACTAACATACAATACACTGGCACAAAAAATCAATATAAAACAATGTAAATACCAAAATGACAACTATACAGCATTAAACTCGAACTACAATCCATAAACAAAATAATGGCATCGTGGTGATCAAATTACTACCTCCACCGCTCACCTGTCAGAAGCACAATCACCCGAACAGTCTCGAGACGAATAAAGACTAAGATATTATCAACAATAACATACGTACATTTCTCAAGAAAGACTATAATAATATGCAACAATCACTCAACTTTCTATCAACCATATGACGACATCACAAATAACAAACAACTAAGCAACTCATCAACTCAATCAACTCAACAACTTTATCAACTCAATACAACTCCAACAACTTTATCAACTCAACAACCTACCAACTCCAACAAATCATAAATCCGGATTTCTACAACTAAACCTCAACCTCTAGTAGGAACCACAGCTCACGACATGTTTATCACCGAATCAGAACGAGGCACGGCAAAACACCGCACTTGTCGTGGTATAAGGCAAATACCGGATAATACAACTCAACAAACATCATCAACTCCATATACACCTTCCTAATACGACTCAACATCACCTCAAAAACACGATAATGACCATGACCATTACACAACCCAACAACTCAACTCACAATGCATATTCAACATATAATTTAACACAAAATCATATACATACACATATCCGTAATCAAGTAGTTAATCAACACCCGTGAGATAGATACTCACCTTACAAGAAATACTAGCCCCGCCTAATTAGTCCACGGCCTCTTCCCACGCCTCAATGCCTAATCAAAACAATCTTAGAGATATAATTACTACTTACTACCATATTAACTCTATTTAGTTATCTATCTAACTTAACAAACTGCTTTAGTTACCAATTATAACTTAAGGTGAAAGATTACTACGCCGAAGTGTTCGACTAAAACGACATAATTCGAGCATCACATTTCCCAACCCAATCGACCATCACTCCCTCCAAACACTAACACTTTAAACAACTTATTCAAACCAAAATCAACTTTTCTAAACCAATATAATTCATCATTACCATACCTTTTGGGATAGACCTAGTTCTATCTAAATTCATAATCCCGTAATCTTCATAGCCTTAGAATTAAATGTCAAAAGCAACATATTCGTTGAGAATCATAAATCAAGATTTATGAGAACGCAAATACTCTCATTACTAGTACAATAATTTAGTAAAATACAAATGTGTATTTTACTAGTGTATTTTAGAAATACATGAACAACATTTGAATAGTTCAAATAATTGAGAGTCGGCTTGAATGAACATTTAATATTCTTTAATTTGTTAGATAGAACTAGGTTTATCTAATAAAATCGTATTACATAGCCACCTCAGCCCAGCTCACACACCGATAAACTTCAACTAATCAACATCTGTAACATCACATAAAATGTGATATTGAACTGCCTCCATCATAGTCATGTTCAAACCTTATAAAACTTTCACCCAAGTGAAATAATTGACAATTATAAGATGAATCAGGAACTTGTTGTCACTACAATGGTAATCCCAACAAAAGGCGATACTTTTAAGTGATACAACCAGGACAACAAAGATGGATGATTAAGGATTTGTGTGTTGAAATCAATGAGAATTGATTCCTTTATTATGCCTCATACAATTGTGTATCAATTCATTTACCGGTTTGGTTAAATGAGATTACCAAAACTTGTGCTGCCTGACCTTAGTAATCAGATATTTACAAGGGTTCTTTGATAATTCTAAGGGCTAGAGATTGCTAGATCTTACTCTTTTAATCTATAATAATAGTAATTGGATCAATTATTATTATTATACAACTTACTATTATCCTGAGCTCAGAAGGTCACACACATACAACGATATTCTAATAATATTTCATGAATGAAATTAAACGAGACTGTGATAATGAGAGATGTATCTCTCAATATTTATATATTTGTAAAATATATATTGGATGAAATTATCAATTGGTTAAACTTGCAAGTTTAATCAATTAATCAATTGAAATTACTGAATAACTTGATAAGTTATTCGATAGTGACTTGTTAGTATTTTAATTGACTCAAGTTAATTAAAATGTAACAACCTACTAGCAACTTCTACATTTAATTAGAAGTTCATAACGGCTCCAATTAAGTTAACGAATTAAACTCAGCTTTCTTAATCCATCATTAACAAGGGAATTTGGGACTTGGTATTCAAAGAAAGAGATTAGTTTTTTTAATCATAATCATAAGAAACCTTAACCCTCCTCTGTAGTGCCGCTCCTCCCCATAGAATCTGAAGCAGTTTCTCTTCCAATTTTATTCATCTTCAACTCTAGCAAAGCTCAAGTACTCGGTTCGTTTCCTTGGTGTGTGCAATCTAGAGGACATCATTTCGTGTCAACAAGCTTGGAGAGGACTCTCAAGTGTCTTTCTACTTGGGTCGATTATGGTGATTCGGGGTTCATTCGTCATGTAATGTAAAAATTTTGTATTCATACATTTATATTTTTGTATTTAGATTAATATACATCAATTTGAGGATCCAGATGTATGAATTATGTTTACCTAATAAATCTATACTAAATTCTAACAATGTCTCATTTTACTCAAGTTTGATGTAGTTTATCTAGTTTGATTGTGTTTTGACATAGTTGTTAGTTAATTTGATTATTTCATGATTTATATATTCAATTGATGAATATATAATATGAAAAAATCAACCCATTTTATATGTATTTCACACGGCTTGAATCATCATTTCAATGTATTGATTTTGATGATTTGATGCTTATTTAATTGTTTCATGACTGAAATGATTAAAAACTCGATTAATTTGCATTTTTAATTTAAGGTAGACCATTTTGATTTTACAGAGAGGGTTAGATATTTAAGAAAATTACGAAATTAAATCTATGTGTTCATGACTCTGTGGTTCATCACAGATTTTTTCAGAATTTTTGAATTTTGTAAGTACCCAAACAAAGCCTATCAATTTTCTAGACATGTGCTTAATCAAAACTGTTTGCTGATTTAAATTTCAATCTATTAATGCTCAATAATGATATTTTGATGTTCAAGTAGAATCCCATAATTTTTGAATTTTTAGAGCTCCAAATCATTTTTACAAAAAGTAGTAATTATCCGAAAACTCAAACACCGAAACAATTACCAAAATCGAAAATTTTTGACATCGCCCCCGACGATCCGGTGCCGAATTGCACGCCCGCCACCGAGGTAGCGCTCACCGCCGTATTCACAGAACGGGCGGCGCGTGTCGACCGTGGGTGGCCGGAGGCCGGTCGTTTTGGCCGTTGAAGTTCGTCGTCCATTTTAGAAAACCCTAAATGTATTTTATGTAATTATTTTTGGTTTTAAAATTATTGGTAATTATTAATTTCGGTTTTAAATGTTAAATCATAAATTTTGTCATTAAGATAATTGAATATATATCTTGAATGACACTAAATTTGATTTATATTTTCCTTTCATAATTATTTTCTTAATTGATACTTTTTAAAATATTTTCATGATAACTTTTAAATTTTGAATTTTGGAGTTAGTTACTTGTGGCATTCCATTATTTAAGAGGTTGGTAATGCTGTATAATTATCATTAATCTTGTGTGAATATATTAAAATTTAAAATTACATTAATTGATAAATTAAATTGTAAAATAACGGGTAATTATTTAGTCAATTATGAATACATTTATTTTTCATTTAATATATGTGACATTAACTGCATTTATTTGTTTTAATGTTTTTCCCATATATATTGTTACGGAACGGAAACGGAGGTATAGATACGACTCCATGTTTTTCCGTCTCATGTACCAGATATTGTAAAATGACTGCCAGTCATATTATTTTATTTAATTTTCTTTATTTCTCCCACAAGCTTGCATGCTGCTCTGTTGGGATAGATTAATTGTAATTCAAGACGGAGTTGTGGAGATTCCAGAACCAAAAGACAAGAAATTGTAATAAGTCAAATGTTAGTTTTCAAGTTTTGTACCATCAGCCTGTGGTCATATCATACGCTTGAATGTGTGTGGATACTTGTTTTATTTTTTGCGTTGTACATATGCTTGATTAAGGTACAATTGCATGATAAAATAAAAGCAGTAATAATCTCACCATTTAAAATTTAAGCAACGATCAAGCCAATTTTAATGTTGAAATGTCAGATCCTCTCGCACACTCATGACAAGGTGTTACGCTTTGCACTTTGATATGACAATGGATCATGTTGAATTTCACTCAACACAGGGCTTTGATGATCACTCCAAGTAATTTTTGGTTTAATTGGTATGCTTAACCGTTTGTCGGAGATACAAAGTTTGTAGCATCTTCGAATAAGATTGCCAATACACAAGAAAGTGAAGTTTTACATACTGGTTGATAACCTACTATTATACTGATTCAAAATGTATGCAAAGGTTGCCGCTTGATTTAAGTATAATAGTCTTCATACCAATATATTTAGTGATTTGGAAGTATTAGCATTTACTTTAAGAATTATTTGTAAGTGGCTGTTACTTATACATCGATTCTCGTTGTCTTTATTTACTTATTCTTGTAGAATTATAAATGGCTACCACTACTACTACTTCTAAAAACTCGCTCGCTCAAAGACTTGAAAAGTGCAGTCAATAAGTCGAATTTGGACAAGTGGTCTCTAAACTTGAGAATCATTCTCTGCTAAAGCAGAGAACTGAATACGTATTAAAACAATAAGGTTCCTCCAACCTAATGACAAGGCTTCCCATCGAAAGGGATCCACAAAGAATTAGTCCGATGTCAGGATGTCCAATTTCTTATTCTTGCCAATATACCAAAGAACTTGAGGAATTATTCCTAAAGGAAGCTAGAAAACGAGATATGACAGCCGTGTGTGCTCTCGACAAATGCTGTGTGAACGACAGACGCAAGCCCTCATATCATTAAAATCATTGGCTTCGGCCGACGACTAACACTCGGGCACCAAAGTTGTCTCTCAAGAACTGTCAGGATCCCGAAGTCTCTTCCAAACAAATTTCTTAGTTTGTCATGAACTTGGCCATGCACAAGTTTGAGTTGTTTCTAAACGAACCAGACAAGATGATCACTAATGTCGTAGACGAATTGGGGTAAGACTAAACTTCTACTCCTCTTTTTTGGTGGTCCAAGACAAGAAGAAATTCAAGAAGAAGAAGAAGCTATCGCTGAAAGCCAAGGGTTCTCGAGTAATCCCAAAGTCAGCCGGATGTGGGAACACTAGAAGGATGTCAAATGTCATTATTTGCTGGAACCTAGGCTCACCTAGAAGCTTCCACTGCAGAAGTTCTAGCCAGATGATAGGAAGAATGGTCATTGCACTACTCAGCCTATGTATGTATGTTATTGAAGCTTTTACAACTTCTAATTTACTGTGGGTGGTAGATACTGGTTGTGGTTCTGTATTAGTCATAATACGCAGGAACTTAAGCCGCAGAAGACGGAATGGGAAATGGATCTACGCGTTGGGAGAATGGGCGCCAAGGTTAAAATTTCTCAGAGTAGATCCATCAGTTTAAATTTGCCCACGGGCCTTGTTTTGAACTTATCTCCGGTTTGCTATGTACCTGCAATTTGTAGGAATATTATTTCTCTTTCTGTTTTGAATAATGATCGTTCATTTTCAATAGATCCCAATGAATTTATGATCACCAGAACGGGTAGCATTGTGTACCGCCTCCCTTCAAAATGGTATTATCTGCTTTAGATATTGATTATTGAGTCGTATAACATAAACTTAAAACTTGAATAAAGCTTCCAATGACTTAAAACAAACATACCTATGGTATTGCAGATTGGGTCATATTAACGAGAACCGAATCAAGAAACTCCACTCCCGGATACTTGAAGGTTTCGATTATGAATCATATGATAAGTGTGAATCTTGCCTTCTGGGCAAAATGACTAAATCACCTTTCACTGATTCAATGAAAGGCAAGGATTTATTGAGAATCATACACACCCATGTATTGGGCCAATGAACACATCCGCAGTATATATTATAAGTACTTCATTACATGAGATGATGATTACAAAGAGATACGATTTTGTGTATCCTGAATAGGCACAAACATGAGTCCTTTGAGAAATCCAAGAAGTTCCAAATGAAGTACAAAACCAATGAAACAAGACACAAAGATTCTCCGTCTGATGAGGTGGAATGTTTAGACTGACTCATCGGCCAGCCTGAGGCGAGTCATTCAACCGAAACATCAGTAGTCACCAAACCATGACGACTCAATTTAAACACAATTCGCTTCATCCAAAAAATGTGATCACAATTAAAGTTTCCCAACCAAAACAGCTTTTAAAATTTATAATCCATCACCGATATCGACAAGGCTAAAGTTTCAAAAAGCAAACTACAACAATCAAAACAGCTTGACAACACATCAAAATCGTGACCGTGAGGATCCTCCGCCACCCGATGCTCTACCTAGCCACTGAACAAAAACTTCCTAAAACAGCCTCTCGCTCAACTGCCGCCTCACAACTCCGGCAATGAAATGTCGCCCAAAGCAAAGTGGGTGTAAGTCAAGCTTAGTGAAACTTAACACGTGTGAAGCTACCATAATGAACGAGTCAATCAATAATATAATAGTCAAATATGAATAAAATACATATATCCGTGGATTACCTAAAAGAGTCATACAACATAATTCGCATGAAATCTCGATAATACATGAAGATATAATAGAAGGTTTCAAAGAAGCACACACCTGCAAAGAAATAAATAGACTCAACAACTTAATTAAAATTTAGTCATCAAACTCCTATCTCTCATATCCCCACCAAGATACCATCCTCTAACGCCAAGATATACTAATCCGCTTCCACCAAGCAGGAATGGACTAATCAATAATTCCTTCCACCCCGCACTTATACCCCAAAGAGAAGGCCAAACCAGACTTATACACAGTATAGTGCACACCGCACTTATACACAAAGATAAGTACATTGCACTCATACACTAAGCACAAGGCACACCGCTCTTTATACACTAAGTATAAGTCACACCACTCTTATACACCAAGATAAGGCACACCGCATCTCTATACACTAAGTATAAGGCACACCGCACTTATATGACTAAGTATAAGGCACATATCGTCGCATATCCTCAGCATGAGAAATACCTAACCCCCTACTCATCCCAACATAGGTCAAATCCTCGACACTAAGTCACCTCAAGCTCATAGATAACTCTAACCATCACCTCAATAACCAAATACTTACTCCCAAACAATATCCAAGCACGGCTAAACATCTCAATGCATCGTAAGTCAACACAATCGCCGACAAGGCCATTAAATCATGTTGCCGACAAGGTCACGTAAATCGAAATATAAGTTGGGGTTCAAGCTATTACATACCTCGCTGGGCTTCAACGCCTACGTAATATAATCACATAATCATATAACAATTATACGTATGTCATTTTCACGTAATCATAACACAATAACATGTTCACACAATTTATAATGAATACGTATAATACCCGCGAGATAAGACTCACCTCTCGCGGCCACGCAGCACTAAAGACAATCAAGGTAACTCCGCCCTTTCCACGATCAACGCCTAAACAACACCCGTAAAGTTGTTCAAGACCTTACTACTATACCGAGTTCTAAGATACATAACCAACTCTGTGAACTATCTCTAAACAGCCTAACATGACCTGGGATAAACTATCGAATTATAATCCCATCGACACAACCCAATCCATCTCCAGCTAAATTCATCTTATCACTTTCTCATTACAAATCGATCATAAGTCATTCTAGTTAATCAAGTAGTCTATAATTAACAATCTATATCCGAATATCAATTATAACTCAACTCTGGAATTAACACTTTTTCGACATAACTCCTGAATCAATTTTAAAATCATCAATTTAACCTCACAACAACTATAATAAGATCCCAATATAAGCTCCTACACATTTAAAGTCCCTAGAAAAATATCAACCCAAAAGTCAACTTAAAACCCAAAAAGTCAACCCACCATAACATCCTCAAACGACCTCTAAATCACTAATTAATCACTTATATACGCCACGTAACTCCACAACCAACCAAGATTCATCATAAACGAATTATGGAAAAGTCAACTAAAAGTCAACTATGTCAAAACCCAAGAAATATCTCAAAAGACTTGAACTTTCTTACCTTAACTCGAAGAGAATGATGGGGAGAAAGATATTCTACAAACGATCTCTTGAAGCCTGAGCGACAATCAAGAGAGAAATGGAAAATGAAATTCTTAAGTGGGGAGGGGTTAATATCTCTACCTGTGAGTAGTAAGAAGGCTAAGATGATCTCAAATGATGATGTGGAAGATAAGTAAGGATAGATATTTAAAAACTCAGTCCCGCTCGTTTCGTTAATTCTCCTCTTATCGCATTTTAAACTTACGAACCCGAATATTCCCAAAGATAAAATTTTTCATGGCAAAACCAGCCAATTATAAATTAATTCGGTTAAAAATTTCTTTAAATAATATTATCATCGAATGATTTGTACTATCCCCCGGTCCTGCACCTAACGAAAATTTAAATTTTTTTTTTTTCGTAACGGGTTATTACAGTTTGAGTCACGAGTTCAATACTCATCTTGGGAGAGGCGGTATTGCTGCCAACTCACTCCAGCCAGAACGCCATAGCATAATGGCGTGTCCGAAGGAGAAATCGAACTTTTCGATACGGTTCGGTCTATGATGAGCCTCTCTGACTAATGTACACTCGGGGATATGCACTTCTAAGCGCTAGACTTACTCAGATGTGACGTCCAACAAAGTTAGCAGAGAAACTCCCCATTTAACCGGGTTTGGGGAAGATTCCCAAGTTGGGTTATCTCAGATTTGGGTCTCATAAGCCTTATGTTAAGAGATTAACAAAGGATAAACTTGTGCTAAAATCCGATAAATTTTATTTCATAGGATATCCTAAAGAAAACAGCTTGGTTACTATACTTCTACCTAAAGCATTTAGAACAGAATTCATTAAGCAAGCATGCGAGTGTTCCTTGAAAAGAAATATCCGCCCGTATGAATAGAAGTAATTGTGTTCATCTTGACGGCCTGCTGATGAAGTCAATGTCGATGCATCTAATGCGTAAGCATCCGACGACCACAAGAATTGGCACCTTCTTCATAGAAGATCCAGCTTTGATCCACAGAAGTTTCCATGAAGAACCAACCTTAGAGATCCGATAAGGATCGCCACGAACCGTAGCTACTGTACGGGTGAAGCCTTCATCATTGAAAGTGACGAGCCCACTTCTTATAAAGAAGTGATAAATAGCAAGGATGCTGACAAATGGTAAATAGTCATGCAATCTGAGATGGATTCTATGTACCGTAACGTTGTTCGCAATTGCTGATTTACCAAATGGGGTTCGCCCTATTGAATGTAAATGGGTATTTAAGAAGAAACATGATAAAGACGGAAACGTCGATGTTTTCAAAGCTAGACTTGTAGCAAAAGGTTTCAAACAAGTTCACGGCGTGGACTATGATGAATCGCCAGTTGGCTATGCTTAAGTCCACGCAAAGATAATCTTAGCTAATCGCTGCATTTCATGACTATGACATATGGCAAACGGATGCAAGACTGCTCTCGAATGGAAATTTATAGGAGGAGGATGTGTATATGGCACAACCTCCAGGCTTTAGATGTCCTAAAGGACCTAAGAGGGTGCAAGTTGCAAAGGTCCATTTATGGTTTTAAGTGTGCATCCTAATAAATAAAATCTACATTTTAATCAATTAAAGATTTCTGGTTTCATCAAGAACGAAGAAGAATTTTGTGTATACAAGAAGGTAAGGAGTTATGTATCATCTATATCCCGTATGTCGATGACATACTTATCATTGGAAACAACGAGAGTTAATGAACTCAATCAAGGATTGGTTGTAAATGTTTTCAACGTAAGCGACTTAGGCAAAGATAAATATACTTGGGAATAAAGATCCATCGAGATCGGCCGTAAGGCTAATTGGACTTGTCAGATACATTTGTGAATAAGGTACCGCAAAGGTTCAACAGAGTAATTCCAAGAAGGGTAATCTCCCCATGAGACATGGGAGTTCAACTTCACAGCAAAGTGTCCCAATTACTACTAGATGAACAAATGAAGGATGTACCTTATGTCGCTATAGGATCCATCATGTATGCCATGTTATGCACCGCACTGATGTGTCTTTTGCACTGCATAACTAGTAGATACCAAGCTAATCCGTGAAAGCCAATGGATTAAAGTGGAAGGCATCTTGGCATCTCGGTAAGAACTAAAGATGCTTTCTGGTATACGCGGAGTATGATGAAGTTAGTAGTCACCGGTACACCGATGCCGCCAAACCTATTGCAGACGACTATCGCTCCTAACTGGTATGTATTTTGTCTCAACGGTGGAGCGTGATTCGAGGAGTTCCTGAAGGCAGTAATGCTGTCGATTCTACCACGTAATCTCGAAAGACATCGCAAAGTCTCAAGCAGCTTTAAAGATGACGTTGATTAAGAAATTCGTGACTCCAGCTTGGTGTAGTACCCAATGAGGACCAAGGAGTTTCTTTTGTGACACATCATGATAGTTTGCTTTTGGAACCCTGCCACATCACAAATCCAAGCATGTACTCCGTAAAAGTATCACCTAATTAGAGATATTCTAATGTATGCAGATATCAAAGTACGTAGTAGCAACAGAGGCCAACTGCCGACCCCTTTACCAAAACCACTAAGTCGCAAAGCATGACGAGCATGCAAATAACATGAATTTGTGATGTATGTCGCAATGGTGTTAGGTTAACTGAGCTAAAGATTCATCTATTATGTTATGTAAACAAATATTTAAATATTGCTTTCTTATATTCTAGCATATTTGTTTGCTTCTGGCTCTATATGTTTTAAATTTACATATAATATACATGTATTGTATCCCCTATGAGTGAAAAGTTAAATGTCTAGGTTAGTCTATGTTTTTTTAAAAGAGGCAACATGAATTAAGTTGATTATACCTCTTCAAGCCTAAACATAGATAAACAAAGCCTTGCCAAATGCTGATAGTTAGGCGACAAAGATCATATGACTAACATGGTGATTGATTACCGATCAAGTTTGATCACGTGAATCACAGGACTAGATCAATACCATACGCCGGTCCTATGACTGGGAGTCGGGTATATCTTAAACGAATTCATGAAGATACGTATATCTGCCCCATGACATTTGTTTAGAATTTTAGGTTCGACAATTCCCTAGACTCATTTATTATATAACTATCTATGTTATATAAGTTTTGTACTTTTGACTATGACCAAACGCTTTGCCTTTAACCGGGATTATAAATCTAAATATGTCAATGCATAAACAGTATAACGACAGACGCTGATATATCGAGTGGATTTATCCGTCCTGATATACAAGGAAGATCTCGTGCCTCTCACACAGTTGGTGTGATTGGGTTGGTTTATGAGATGTCATAAATGCTTATTCACCATACTTGTTAAAGAAAGCTAGATGTTTGATGACACACTTTATGGTTAGCCTACTACTGTAGATCGCTTTTAAAGGAATCAGAAGTGGTAATCGCCCATGAAAAGTTGGAGTGTTGGAAATCAATGAAAAATTGATTCCATTTTATTATGTCCATTATGACAATTATGTATTAATTCATTTACCTGTGTTGGTTAAACGTAATTATTGAACTTAGTGTTCACCTTAGTAATTGTATATTATAAGGGTTCTCATGATAATTTAAGGGTTATGAGCCATTGCTAGATCTTTTACCATTAATCGTTATAATAATATAAGGTCGATTATTATTATTATTATGCAACTTACTGTTATTCGATAGTGACTCGTTAGTATTTTAATGGACTTTGTTGGGTTAATTTTAAATGAACAACCTACTAGTGACTCATTATTTGACAGTTCTTACAACGGTCTAATTGCTAACGTGTTAAAATGATTTTAACGAGTTGCTTAACGGGTGGAATTAGGCTTTTATTTAAAGAAGAGACAAGGCTTTTTCATTTCATGAAAAACTTTGCCGCCTCATCTCAAAGCCGCCTCCCTGTCAAGAGATTTCGTCTAATTTTGCCCTCACAACCTAGCAAGTTCAAGCTGATTCGATTCTCCGTGTACAATCGAGACATCGTTGTGGTGTTGGAAAATAATTGAGAGATATCAAGGGGCATTCACGTGAGGCTTGCTCAACTTTATGTTGATTTCATTGCCTCGCCGCAATGAAGAACTCTTTATTCATATTGCAATTTATGTGTTTTAGGATTAACATACATTATTTTCGTGGATCCGGATGTATGAATTTGGTGTTTTATCATGAGTAAATTATTGGTTTAGATTCTAACAGAATGTGTGCAAAATGTACACACATTTCTGCTAACTTGTGTTCAAATTTCAAGTCCCGAGATTCGCGGGCATTCAATGCCAGGCCATTAACTCGGTGTTGATTTCTATCAGCCCGCCGCAATGTAAGAACTCTTTATTCATATTGCAATTTATGTGTTTTAGATTAATATACATTATTTTGAGGATCCGGATGTATGAATTTGGTGTTTTATCATGAGTAAAATTCATACTAGATTCTAAATGTAATGTGTGCAAATGTTACACCACGCACACACGCCATTAAAAACTTTCGATTCCGCCTCGACAATCTATGTTATTCTGTAGAGGTCTTTGGATATATGATCCAAACAAGAAAACCTCTAACAAGCTAAGAGAACAACCAGATTGCCTCGTCCCTAGTTAGGTGTTCACTGATTGGAATCGAACACCAAACGACTAGTATGTGTTTGATTTCATAATATCGCCGTGAGAACTTGGAAGATAAATTATCTATGTCCCAAGAAGATTATCACAGAACTTATGTTGAATGACGATCTAGACCCGAGTGATAGTTTTTCATGGGTATTGGAGTAATATGCTTTGATTTTGTTGAACATCCTTTGTAACAAGAGGGATCGCACCAAATGCGGTATACAAAAAGTATAAATGAAAACTGCAATAAGTCGATTCATACAACCGATAAATCGACAGATTGTGAATCTTGAGGAGTTAAGGTGATTTGTACGCCACCAGCTATGAGTCGATATCACATTAACCTATCTCACAACCAAGGGAACTACGGTGTAAGAGCTCAGACACATATTACCAAAGCCTTCACCGAAAAATCACGATCGAAAACTCAGGATGTTGTTGTATCAAACATGTTATATTATATCATAAATCGTCCAAGGACAAGTGGGAGTGTTGGAAATATGAGATAATCAATCTCATAAAATGCCCGTTGAACAATTTAGATTGTATATCCGATTTATACATTCAATCTATATAAGTTCACTATATATTAATTTATTGGACAATTAATATTTTAGGACTTACCGACATCGACATTAGGGATTACGATGGCTTACTACGGTGCGCTTCTAATCTATATATACAATAGTCGTTAATATTATTTAATATATTACTATTATCGCTCCATCCTAAGAGGTCACACATAAACAAAGAACCGAACTATATAATAAATAGAATTATTAAAATTCTCGAGTATAAAGTGGAAACATTTAAGGAAACGATCGACCTAAAAATCTAATCCCGGGACATAGTGGATGGACGAGGCAGTGGTTTGGACGAGAACGGAATGTTGTGGAACATTCTATTCGAAGTAGAGATGGTTCTGTGAAGATTCTATTTAGAAAGGATACATTTCATGAGTTATTTTCCTATTAAACTCTCCCTCAAGCTTTGTCTATAGGAAGACTAATTTGATTTGAAAATGCTAATGCTCATATTTTATTTGCAAGAAATAAAATCTCTCCTTTTCTCCTTCCTCCCTATAACCGTCGAATCCCCCCCCAATTGCAATAGAATTGTTTCTTCCATCTTTTATTCCTAGTTTAGCTTTAATCGCCAGAGTAAAACGCACGAACGGTTTTGGCAATTTGTTGGTGTGGGACTATTTTAGAGATACTCTCATTTGGGTACTGTGAGCAATTCAATTCACATTGGTAATACTTCGACCAAAAAAGCGTACACAACTCATAGTCCGAATATGATTTATTATTTTGTATAATTCATAGTATTCTAGGATTCGTATCCAATAGGATAGAACTATTGTTATAATGCTAAGAACACTAACATCCATAAGTTTGTATCGTGTGTCCAAATAGTCTCTAAATTAACACAACTGCCAAATGTTAACAAGAGAAAGAAAACTTAGGTCTATTTTTACTTAATAGAACTTGTACCAAAATTCACCGAATTAAATTAAAAGCTAAATACCTAAAAATTAAAGTGTTTATATAATTGATATTAATCATTGTTTTTTTGAGAAAATGGTACATATAAGCTAAATGTACCAAAGAAAAAATATATTATATATAATTATATACTTTGTATTTTTAATCATCAATAAATCATTAATGAATAAAAAAGCACAAATTTCACAACAAACCCATCCCACCCAACAACACTACACTGCCTAGCATCAACATTACTACCACTGTACAATACATCTATACCTACCAGCATTCCCATCCCCCAATCCTCCATGCAATAGATAATTTGATAATGTATCCTTTTTTTCTGTTTAGAAATCAAAGCTCCAAATCAGTGGCAACAACATGAAGTTGCATTTTACATTTTTAATGGTGGTGGTGGCAAACCTCTCATTAATGGCTGTGGCATCACGTATTATCCTGACAGAATCATTTTGAGGTTGCATTTTCACGCTGATACGCCAACGAGGGGCGCCCGCACGTTAGTCCATCACCAATATGGGAGGTTATCCGATACGTGCCTCGATGTGTCCGTAGCTACCCCATACACGCCCAAGATAGCCAGTAACCCTCAAGAACACCGAGGCACTATTCCCGGCCCAGTACCACTACTTGCCGGGCCGCTAGATCGAACCTTACGCCGATGCGTAGGGCGACCGCAAAGGGCACAATTCGATGTCCGCCAAGGTTGCATTTTCTATTTTTATGACTGATTGTTTCCAGATTTGCCGGACAATGGTTTGATCCGCCACATTTTATCAATGTCTTGGGCCTCGCTATGCCATTTGGAGCGAATCGATCTCGACGGGTTATCATCAGGGTTTAGCGACTGGTGATCCTTCATGTGGAACGACTCGTGTTTTAGGTTTAGGATTCCATCAATCGGCCGCCGCCTTTATACTGAAGGCCTCCGCATTGCTATCTAAAAGCAAGGTCGGGGTACGACTCACGTACACTGATGGTTGCTAGTAGCGATTCAAATAGGGTGAAAAAGTACTAAGAGAAAAATTGTAGATTACCTTTTAATGAAGAATGGCACCGTATTTATGTGAATAAGATGGTGGCTTGCATCGCCTTCACGGCGTCGTGGATCGTGATACGTGTCCCCGATAGCTGTTGTGACGTGTTTAGCCGGCAGAATTCAATGGAAATGGGCTAAAGCCCAAATGAGTTCTTGATTCGTACGGCTCGTAATTCTTTATATAATGAATCCAATATTTATTTCCCACACGTTTATGAATATCAGGTTCTTCATCAATGGTGGTGAGGTTGGTCCGTGAGGCTTGTCCTGGAAGGTTATATAGACACACCTAATAGTGTGTTTTTTAGAAATTACTAAGTACTATTTACCACTCACAAGTAAAATACACCCCACATGTTAAAAAATGGGTGAACTTATTATTTTAGTTCTCGCTTATTTGTGGTATTTTTGAGGAAGTTTCATTTAGATAAAATAGTCATTTCAATACTTTATCACTATCATGTACTTTTAATCCTACTCCTATTTTATCCTTTTGATAATTGAGACCAACAAAAAGCACACCTAAACAAATTAAAATCTATGAAATAACTATTTGTCCCTAAATGAAACTTCCTCAAACACTATACTTGCAAATAGGATGGGTTGAAATAGTAATTCTACACTTAATGTTTTATTGTTCGAATTTATAGCAGCTACATTGATACTCTATTTGTAATTATAACATTTCAAGGAATTTTCAATTATATTAAAATAGTCATTATATCCCTTAAATTTATTATTATATTTCAAAGGTGTATAGTTGAGCCCGAATATTTAGGGTGTTTACATCTTTTTTTATCAAAATAAACTTATAAGTTAATTCGGGCCAAAACGACACGTTTGAATAACACTTTAGATTGTAACTTATAAGTTGAAAAGTAACTTATAAGTAGAACATAAAAAAGTACCAACTTAACTTTTTTACACTAACCAATTTTTTTTAGTGTGACTTGAAAATTTACCATTACCCCTCAAATATTTAATTTTATACCTTAATTTTCATTATTAATTATTAAAAATAATTAAGTGAAATAAATATGTAATAACAAAGTCGAAATAATAATAATAACACAAAGTTGTTTGTGTCCTAATGTCAAAGAACCTAGGATACAACTTCACAGTGGGTCAGTCTTGAATCTCACCTCCCTTTATTTACTCCAATTGGAGTAAAACAAAATGTCAATTTTGAAAAGCTTGATAATCAAATGACACTTTGAAACATAAGTTATCAAACTAGTCCGTACAAAGTAAATAGTAATAGAACAAACTAACCCAAAATGGTTCAGAATACACGTCACCTAACTCCGAACCCTAATCAATTTAATTCAAATGAAAGAAGAAGTTGAAAGTCAATTCAATAAATATAAGATTATATAAAAAATATTTCATTAAAGTAACATCTCTGAATAATAACAAAATTGGACCTAAAATACCGAATATATGTCTTTCAAATCAAACCATAACGAAATAATCGAAAAAGTGTTTATAGTGCGATTCTAAGAAGAAAATCAAAATCAAAATCAAATAACAAATTTCAGCCAACACTCCCAAAGCAAACAATAACCTCCAGCTACTCCTTATCTGAAATGGTGTAAAATAAGGGGTAAGCTACAACTAGCTCAGTAAGCAAACTAACTATCCTCTAAAAATATGGGATCAAACCGGATTCAAAATCATTATACCATATAGTACACTTAATATTATAACAAGATACAAATTACATTAGTAAGTCCACACAATATCAATCAAGGTCATAGAATTTCAAGTATTAACACTCATGATCACAACACATTTTCATACAAACAAACATATATTCAAATGTGTGGGTAAGTAACCGAGTCTAGATTTAATCGTTGTAAGCTCATCAAAATGGGCCGACGGGATATTACTCGATCAAACAAAACATTATGACTATTGTTCCCGCTGTCATGGTCAAATCAGAACACCTAACTATTATTCCCGCCAAAGGAAGTGGTCTAAACACATGACTATTATTCCTACAAATAAGGGTCAAAAGTCAACACTTAACCCACAAAAAAAATTCAAATATCCTTTCAAACTAATACCAATTCATGGTAAACAAATCAAAAATATTTGTATATAACTTAATACATCGAATAGAGATTGATCCTTAATTTTTCAAACATTTTCAAAATATATCTAGTAAGATAAAATTTCATAAAAAATACTTAGCTTTGCATATCAAAACCACTCATAACATATAGTACGCTCAAAATAACCAAGTAAATAGATAGTCCACTTACTAACAATACCGCAGTCCAACAAATTTACCTACTGCATCTTAATTCCTCAAAGATAAGATATATAATATATTATAAATATATATTATCACCATAACAATAGTAATATAACTTATTTATAATGTTAACTATCTGCCAACATCCTTAATCTTCATATAAATTCACACCCACAATTAATCGAATAATTAATAATCTTAACTAGCACCTCCATATCATTACTGAAATTATTAGTACTCGAAGAACCCAATGCAATTCTTGGACATATATAGTTTCCCATTGGAGAAAAGCCTAATAATGATTGTTTAATAGGATAAAGTCACTGCCTTAGCAATTATACCACTCATCCTAGACATATGGCTATATCCTTATTTTACTTTCTAGGCTAGCGAAATATGCATATATATATGTATATACTAGAATGTGGGCATAAGTATATCAAAAGAGATCAAACTTATAGATTAAGGATACTACTGCTGCTTGTTTTCTTGTGAACAAGTGGGGTAATATTAGTTTTAGTTTTTTTTTATGTTTTGTACTACATATTTTTTCATTAGGCTATTATCTCTATTGAACTTAACTAATTTTATGATTTAATTTTAATCAACATATTAACTCAAACTCTAATAACATATTATGAAATTCACAAATAATTATTGAAATTTTAAAATTCAAATATAAATATAACATTAAAATAATTGAAGTGTGTTACATACTCCCCACCTTAAATTGTTTCTGTTAACCTTCATTCTCAAAACAAATGGGAATATCGGTCCCGTGATTTCTCCTCCTCCCACGATTCCTTGGTTGAGTGGGTTCGTCCCAACTTCTATAAAAGACACTTTTCGAGACCTCAACACATGTTCTTTCCAATCTAGTATTTCTTCAAGCATTTCATAGCGATAAATCATCACCCACCTGTATGGAATCAAGCGTCAATCACACGCTTAGGAGTCACCAACATACTTTCGTAACATAGAAATATGGAACACACTATGCATAACATTGATAGGACCTTTTTGGAGGTGAAAGTAAATCACCTTTTATGTGCTTAACCCTCTCCAACTTTTCCTAAAAGTTTATAAGGTCCAACGTGATCTTGTGGACCCAACTCCCTTAATGCCTACCAAACCTCTTCTACCTTCACATCATCAGTAACTTTTCTGCCTACTCAGCAATTAAAAATCTTACCCGGATCAAATGGATCTTTCTCATTCATTTCTTTTGATAATCAGGTAACACCCAAGGAATAATGTCATCCCAACAAATTGGAGATCTACACTTTCGTCCATACAATGCTTCATAAGGTGCCATACCAATACTTGAATGAAAAGTGTTATCTCAAAAGTGTTATCATAAGCATATCTTTCAATGTCTGAATAGTCATCTCCGATTGTCCTTCAGTCTAAGGATGAAAAGAGGTACTGAAGTCAAGTCTAGTCCCCAAAGCCTTTTGTAAGCTACTCCAAAATTTAGATGTAAACCTTGAATCTCTACGGAAATAATAGTTAAAGGATCTCCATGTAGCTTTACAATCTCTTTCACATAACTTTGCAAAATTATCCAACTAAGATCTTTCTTACTGCAAAAGTCACCGATTTAGTTAGTCTTTCCACAATAACCCAAATTGCATCAAATCGATTTACTGATCTCAAAAGAGCCATCAAGAAATCCATGCTAACATCTTGCCACTTCCACTCCGGATTGAAGCGATTGCAATAGAGTTATGGTTTTAAACAACTTTTAACTTGCTGGCAAGTTTGACATTCTACAATAAATTTAGCAATTTCCCTCTTCATACCATTCCACCAAAAAGATTCACTCAAATCTCTATACATCTTAGTACCACCAGGATGTACGGAATATGGAGTACAATGAGCCTCTTTCATGATTTCCTTCTTCAATTCGTCATCTCTAGAAACACAAAAACGGGTACCAAACCTCAAAGTCCCATCATCATCAATTTTAAACCCGATTTCTTATCCGCTAAGACCTCATCCGAGCTTCAAAAAATTTGTCATCGATCTCCGAAAATTTTAATTTTGTTTATCAAAGTGGGTTGAACAATTATGTTAGCCATCAGACAGTTATCGCCTCGAACACAAACTTCAATGTTCAACCTTTCCATATCCTCCAATATTAACCTTTTTTAGTGAGTACTTAAAGCAAACATACCACTCAAAGCATCGAATTTAACATTAGCTTTCCCCGGATGATATTGTATATTTAAATCATAATCCTTCAATAATTCTAACCACCTTCTTTGCCTCAAATTAATCTCTTTCTGAGTAAAGATGTACTTGAGACTTTTGTGATCTGTAAATACTTCACATCTTACTCCATATAGATAGTGTCTCCAAATCTCGAGTGAAAACATTAAACAACAATCAACTCCAAGTCACGGGTAGCATAGTTCTCATACTTGAAGCATATGCAATGACCTTGTCATGTTGCATAAGTACACATCCTAAACCCACAGCCAGAGATGCGTCAACGTATATGAATCCGTCATTTCCGCGGGTTATTGTCAAAATAGGAGTAGTAACTAAGCGTTTCTTGACTCTTAGCGCTCTCCGCATTCTTCATTCCATTCAAACTTAACATTCTTACGAGTCAAACGAGTGAGAGAGGCAGCTATAGTAGAGAACCCATCGACAAATTTACGCCAATACCCGGCCAAACATACAAAACTGCAGTTTGTTGCATTGGTTTGTCACAGCCAAATTAAAGCAGTTCGACTACGAGATCGAGACTCCATCTTTAGAGATTACATGACCAAGGAATGAAACTTTATCCAACCAAAATTCACATTTCTTAAATTTAGCATCTGGCGACTTCACCGACATTTGTAAAATTAGCCTCGAGTTCACCGTGTTCTTAAATCGTTGTTGATGCCTTTGAAAATCCAATGAGAACAACCAAAAATTGATCCAAATAAAACATACACTCTATTCATCAAATTCATAAAAATAGCAGGAGCATTGTCAAACCAAAAAGGCATAAGCGTGAATTCGTAATGTCCATTACCTGGTCTTGAAGGCCTGCTTAGGAACTCATCTTCATCACATACGAGTCAATGATATAACCGGACCTCAAATTAATTTTTTCGAGAAGACTTTTAACACCTTGCGAGATGTTGAAACAAATCCTCGATTCGAGTAGCAGATATGATTTCTTTATCGTCCTCTTGTTCGGGTTCATGGTAGTTAATGCATAATCTCATAGTACCCGTCCTTTTTCTTAATAAATAAGGCAGGGGCTCCCAGGTCATAAACTTCGGATGAATTTGTCCACTTATCGAGAAACTCTTGTAGGTGAGTTTTTAGTTCCTCGGTGCAGGGCCATTCGATATGGTGCCTTAAAAATAGGCCCTGTCTCTGGCTCAAGATCAATTGAAAACTCCACCTCTCGATGCGGGAGGTGGCAGGGGGATATCTGAGGAAAGCAACTAGAAAGCGTCGAACAACAAAGAATATTTTCAAGTTGGACTTCTTACGTACTAATATCTTTGGCGTGCAGCTAAGTAACCCTCGAACCCTTCCGAAACATTTTTTTGAGCTTTAGTAGTAGATATCAGCAGAGGGGATGATACTTTGAGGATCCCCGAAATACATAAATCCTCGTTTCGGGCAAATTAAATACTACTTTCTTTTAGCATGTCAGCGGATGCATGATAAGTTCTGGTCAATCGTCAAAGTGCAAAATCCATATCAAGTTGTCGAGTCGGCGGGCAAATCATAGTGTCGAATTTTAATTGCGCAATTTTTAAGCACTAGTCGACCGTCACGGATATACCCCGAAAGGTAGATAAACATAGATCATAATAAAGTTGTTACGGCCCAGCATAACCGTGCTTTCCACAGCAATTAATGGAGTCATAAAAAAGAGTAGTTTGTACCGAGGATCAAATAGAGCATGAGCATAAAATTATCAATTTTTATCATACACGACCTGACTGCATTGAAACTTGAGCCTGCTTTGCGTGTGATAGCATAGATGCTTCACTTGTGTCACGAGGCCCGGCTGCTTAATCTACATGATCAACTGGGGAGTTGCTACTCTTGTATTCACTTTTCTCGAACCACGTATTCAACTTTTCTCACCACGAACCTGTATTGACTCTGCGATTAGCGGCATTTTGCTCTTCGATGACCTGTCTTACCACATTTAAAATATGTTCCGTTCTTGTGGTAGCACATATGAGTTGGGTGTTTTCCTCATGATGCTCCACTGATTTCACTACGCTTGACTTCCAAGAATTTGGTTGGGTGAGGAGCTACACGATCGATGCCTTTTGTTAAGTTCCATTTATAAGACTTGGCTTTTTGAAATTCTCCAAACTCTTTTTCTTTGTTGTTGCTCGCACCACTAAAGTGTTGGTGTTTCTCCAATTATATACTTTAACTTGTTAGATGCCTTTTGTAATACCTCTTCGTAAGTAGTGAATAATACTATAAATGACCTTATCACGAGATATTTTAAACTTAAACCCTCTTGAGCAACTGTGCCTTTTGCCATTGGTACCCAGCATGCTCCCAACTTAAGCGAGAAAGTTCAACAAACTTAGCTATCTTGAATTCTTGACATGCTATTCCTCTTTAGGTTCAAAAACTCGTTCTCTTTTGCTTTTCTTGAAAAGCCAGGATAATACTAGCGATAGAAAAATTTTGCTTTGAATTTACCCAATTAAATGGTTCAAAATCAGCTTCGGTCGAACAACATCCGCCCATTTATGCGCACGTCAACTACCACGCCATGACGAGGTCCACCGCCCATGATTGGGACATCGCTTAGCGACTTTGAAGAACTTTTCCGTCCTCTTGACGGCGATAGCCGTTAGGATTAGTTGTGCGCTTTAAACTCGGTGGATTGATCTTTTAAATTTAGTGAACCACTTTTCATACGTAGCGTCATGCGTCCCGCTTTGTTTTTACGTTCTTTTATCAAGTTGGGCCTTGTAACACAAATACCTTTCAAATGCACTTTGACCTTGGCATGGTCCTCGTCTTCTGCCGGCTCACTCCTCGTTATTGTAATCCTCATTTAGATTCTTTTCATCATTTTCCTCTGTGTATCGCAGGAGGGTTCGGCGGGTCATAAATGATGCTTTATCCTTAGCAAGCTTTGCTCTTACCAAATACCGGCCAAAGTGGGGTCTACATCATGACTCTTGTTATTTGTTGTTTTTTCTAGGAGCCGTAACCGCATAATACATTAACAAATTTTAAATAATCTAAATTGTTCTGAGTGTAGGATCAGCAAAACACATAAGGATCATATAACACGTATCCGCAAAGTCCGCAGCGGCTACTGAGCGGATCTAGGCACAGGCTCACGAGTACCAACTTATAACACCTCGACTGAAAATGGTTTAGGAGTGTCACCGCGCCAGCTGAACCTAATCTCGATTACTTCAGCTCGAAGGCTAGTGAAAAGTAAATTCAAGAAGAAAATCAAATCATAAAAATGTTCAACATCTAGGAATAATAACAATTATTGAAATACGATTACATGTCTTTGAATCCACCATATGAAATGATCGACAAAGTGTTCATGAGTGCGATTCTAAGAAGAAAATCAAATAACAAACTTGACACTTAAGCGATGTAGCTTCGCGTGAAATGGCGAGATAGGAATATGCTCGGATCAAACAAAACACATGACTATTGTTCACGTCGGTGAAGGGTCCAAGCAAACACGTTATTATTTAAAGTCGGTGAAGGGTCAAAATACATGACTATTATTCAAATCGGTGAAGAATTGAAACTTCGACGCCCAATTCACAACGATTGGAATATCGCTGACGATACCAATTAATGGTAATCAAATCACAAAATACTTGTATATAACTTAATACATCAAATAGAGATTGTCCCGACTTCTTACCGAGCATCTTTCAAAAATATATGTAGTAATAGATCTGATTTACAAAAATCTGAGCTTTGCGTACCAAAGCGACCATAACATATAGTACGATTCAAAATAGCGAGTAAATATGTAGTCCACTTACCAATATCGCAATCCAACAAATTTACTCCACATAGATTCTTAATTTCCTAAAGATAAGCATATATAATATATTATAAATATATATTATCCCACCATAACAATAGTAATATAACATTTATAATGTTAACTATCTGCCAACATCACTTACTCGTCATATATAATTCACACAAAATAATTAATCTAATAATTAATAATCTTAAGTAGCACCTCCATCTCATTATCGAAATTACTAGTACTCCAAGAACCCAATGCAATTCTGACATATATAGTTTCATTTGACAAAAGTCTAATAATGATTTTTAATTGGATATTAGTTACTGCCTTAGTACCAGATACTAACTCATCCTGGACATACAGTGGCCATATCCTTATTTCTCTTCACAGGCTAGAGAAATATCCATATATATGTATATATATTAGAATATGAAACTTAAGTATATCAAAGAGATCAAATTTACAGATTAAGGAGACCATTGCCAAACTTGTTGTCTAACAGTATCCCGATTAACACTTTGGCTATCTTAAAGCTGCAATTTAGCACCAATTTTCCTCCGTTTGCTTTCAAGCCCTTAATATACGTTTGTAATACTAGGAGAGGAATTCAACGATGCGGTTCGAATGTTAGCACGGATGTGGGCACTTTCAGGCTCATCAATATCATTTGTCATAATTACGGATGAATTTCCATATACCGACTTTAGAAGTATGGACCAAGCGATTCCACCGGTTGGCATCGCTCACTGCGTCACCATTGAATCTTGCCCGACTAGATGCTTAAGAATCATCTTATTCCCGACTGGACTATTTTCATTGACTTTCAGCTTTCCTTTGGCTTCCCTCCTTCGACTTATTATAGCAACGATGTCTTCGTCATCGAGAATCTGAACAACTTGAGAAGCCATTAAATCGAGAAACTGATTGGTTGAGTCGAGTGGTACGCTATACTAGCAACTTCTATGTCGTCCTCTGCCGGTCTTCTCGGTGGCCTTTCTAGCCTTTCTCTCTGCACTTCCTAGCTGCATTGGTATACGTTTTTTTCACTGCCGTCGCTTTTCTTAGGTTTAGAGACGCTTCGGCCGATTGCGCTTTCTTGTCTTTCTTTTCTCGGCCTTTTCTTAACCCGACCGGCGTCCTCGAGGGAATCTTAGAACGCCCGGTATTCAAGGTGCCATCATCACCTTTAAAAGCGTTTAGTTACTGCCCCTCCTTCTAAAGATCTAGTCATTGCTTTGATATGGCTGCGGGTGTCGCGTCTACCGTCGATTAAAAGCTGCGGCATCTTCCATAGTATTGTCGATGACACTTGGAGTAACATTCTCATCGCCAGCGGTGTCGTACCGATTAATGATGATGCCTTAAATGCTCCCCATAGAGCATTTTTCCTTGACCCGTCCCGCGATTAATCGCCCGGCGGCGGATCCAACGACCTTGAAGTTACCGGCGGCACAGCTTTGTTTACCCACGGCGTCGGTTATAGTGTCATTGACGCGACACATTCACGATTGTCCCGCTTAAGCACCCTTTTCGCATCTGGCATTGACATAAAAATTAGAGGGGCTCAGCGATGCTTGCCCGTCGGTAGCGCGAGCAACCGTTATCTTTGACAAATCTGCGGCGTCCGCGCCTGCGAAAGAATCGCTGCTTCAATCATGAGATGGAAGTAATTGCTTCTTTATTATCTCCTCTATGCATAGATTTCATCTGAGGAATCATCCTCGACATAAATCATCTTATTTACTTTCGAATTTCTAGGCTTGGGTTATCGAGTTGTCGGACGTTGGTATAATCGGCAGAGGCCCAGAGATAATTGTGCTGAATTTAGGGTTTAACTTCTTGATAACTTCATGAATAGTATCCACCCGGTGGTAAACTCTAATGGGCATAGGGGATTAAACACGGGGACCATCATCTGTTTTTTCTTAACCCCGTCGAGGAAATGACGTCTTTTGACCACTTAGACACCCCACCCACTTTTTGACATTTGATGGTCCTTTCAATTTTTGGGCTTTTTCTTCCGTTGTTTTTTTGGTTCCACCGCCTTCCATGGATAAATCGTCAACCTCACTTGTACCTTTTTCTTACTCGTTGTTTAACTTTCCCGAAGTGTTGACACCTCCTCGAGAGTTCTCACCCGTAGTTCTTGATTTGGGTTTTACGTGATTTGGAACGAGAGAGTTAGGGTTTAGAGATTTGGGCAGAGAGGAATGGTTTGGAAAAGTTTTTGAAAGAAGAATTGTGATGGTTGAGGAGGATTATAAGCGATTTTAATATAGCGAGAGATTTGATTTTTATGGTAAGTGAGGAGGAACTTTTAAGAGGAAAGTCATTTGGTTAGGACAACTTCTTACCTGATTAATGAGCCATGATTATCTTTGCGTAGGGTTAACTCACTTAGCGAAGATTTTTACGCCAAAGTGCAATTTTTACGCTTGATTCGAACTACTAGACATTACACAGCTGTTGTAACAGTTTTCACCAACCTTCTAAGAATAATAGTTCTCCTTGCCGGGTTGTGTAGCGTGGTATAGCTTACCGCCCACGTCGTAGTCTTCTGATCGTAACTTTGGTTGCTATTTATGCATGACACGTAATCCAAGAGATGACATCGAGATTGAGAATTGAGGCGCATCTGGAGGCTTTTGTAAATATATCAACAAGTTGCTTATCAGTACTCACATGCTCCAAAGTAATCACCTTATCTTCCATGAAGTTCCCTAATAAGAGTGATAATAAATGTCAATATGATTTGTCTGTCTTCATATTTGGGTGCTTAGATATGTTAATAATAGCAGCTACGTATTTGTCGCGATAGAGTGTTATAACTTACCTTGGTGACATTATACTCTTAACGCGTTGCTTCATCCCTGAAGTTGTGTACAAGCGCTACCGGCAACTATGAATTACTAACATTTGTAGATAAGCGAATTTTCTTCTTCTTGCGAACCGTGACAAAGATTATTCTTAGCAGAGAAACATCCACCCGGATGTGCTTTCTTTTTTGTCTTCTGCGTTTCGGTCAATACGTCGCGAAATCCACGCCCAAGTGTGTTATTTGTATCAAAAGTATAAAGACCATACTCCACCGTTCCGTTTACATATTTGATATCCTTTTTACTTGGTTGAAATGGCTACTCGCCCGGATACGCGGAATAGCACATCGCCCAACGAGTATGCGATATCCGACTGCTTTGCGGTGAGATTGAAAGGCTTCTATAAATGCTCACTGTACTTACATTAATCTTGAACTGCCATGGACTCTTTTTACCAACCTTGACATGCGTAAGGCTGGGGTCACTTTTAGGCACCAAATTTTCAAGACCAAATTTCTTTACTAGATTCTTATATTTAGATTGAGATATGAATATGCTATTCTTCATTTAAGCATTAGAAATCCCAAAAAGTGGTTTAACTCCTGACCATGCTCATTTCAAATTGTGATTTCATATGTTGAATGACTTGTTGTCTTAGTTGGTCTAATATTCTACCAAAGATTATATAAATCCAACTAGATTTAGGCCTACCGTTAGTGTAAAGTCTTCATATTTGATGAAGAGTGTTTTAATGCAATTCTCATGAGTATATCCATTAGCTAACAAGAACTTTGTAAACTCTGTGAGGCCAAGGACGCTGTTGAGTCCATCTGAGAACTTAACTGTCTGTCTGGCGTGTTGAGGGACAAGCTGACATTGTCGATGAATCCTACTGACATAGTCTTCCTCGTCCTTGAAATCCATTCGAGGAAAAGCACTCTTTACATCGATCACAGCTTGACTTAAACATAAGCCAGCATGCAAAGCTAAGCAATAGCACAATAAAACTACAATACGGCCCGCGAGGAGAAAGCGTTTCTTCAAAGTAAATACGCCCCCGACTTGTGAGTATCGCGTAGTAGTAACCTTGCCTTATTTACGATGATGACTCATTGTTCATCTAATTTGTTTTTGAAAATCACTTGGTTCAACGATATTGTGGTTTTTGGGTTTGGGTCTGATTTCCTACGTCGTTTTCTTTGGGCGAACAGCTCCTCTGCTGTGACACTTATCCAGTGTTCATCCTTAAGTCTTCATCGATAATTTTGGGCTCTGCTTTGGATAGAAAACAGCTCTGCAATTACATCGATCATTTTCTATAGTCGGCAGTTCATTTCCTTGTTGCCGTACCTTTGATCAAGTTGACGATAATATTTGTCAATATGATGATGATTCTTTGAATTCTGCGGTTGGTTGTATGGGATATTTGCTACCCACAATGGTGTTATCATGTGGATTCGTTGGTTGTCTTTCCCGATTGTATTGTTTGTATGGTGATTTGATAAGCCGGGTATTACCCGACTTCTTCGTCTTAACGTAATGTCTCCCCGACCATGATCCGACATTTAAATTCATGGATTCCATGACAACTTTAGTTCATTTGTTGAATACTGATAATGCTACATTCTTGGAGCCACCCCAAAAATATCCACCATCGCTTTTAACGTGAAACACACTTTAGGCTACCGATCCCGGCAAAAGAATATAGCCTGAGCTACCAAATATAAAAATATTGTACATTTGGCTTTCTCCCTCCATATTTCATAATTTGTGTTATTTGTACTTGGTGAGAAGACTTATCCGATTGATGAATATATCTTTGTGTTGATGAGCCGATGAGAATTTTAGAGGAATATTTTTGGCATGGAGCGCTCTTGAGCCATCTCTCACGAATGATACGATTAACCCTTTACCAGAGGCTTCATTCTTTGAGGTATAATAGAGAGGAGAAAACTCAAGAAAGTACCTTGATGGCACAAAATTCTATGAACTTTGAATTATCAAACTTATTTTGAATCGGCTCCTAGTCGGACAACATGTTGCTCGCTTTCGCAGTTAGACGTCGACTTCTTGTCGTCAAAGGTGTTTGATTTTTCTACGATGAATTCGACCCGTATGCCGAGTAGTCATCAACACGCACATAAGCATTAGCTTAACCATAGCTTTTCAAGCGCACTTTCGGCCGAAATCGGTCCATTATTGCATTTGCTTTCGATTCTGGTGTGGTGACCGTATGTTGTAGTTTTGATGAAAACTCTTGGTTTGTTTCCCGACTTGACGCTTCCTCACGCTTTAGTCTTTGATCTCGGTGTTGGTAGTCACCGTCTGACCTCATTTTTGATATAAGTTGTTGAATTTTCTTGTAATTTGTGTGTCACAGCTTTTTATGCAGCATTCCGATTGTCTTGCATCTTTCTCTTCACTTTAGCTTTCAGAAGTCTACAAATAGTAGTTTCGGCCGACTAACACCGCCGGCTTAACTATTTAATCACAACTATTATTGAAAGTATTACATCCGCTTCGCATTTGAAGAAAACGCCCGTACCGTAATCACTGATTGGCGATCTTAATGAGATTAAAAGATCCAACCATACGAGGGAACATCATCCCAAGTGAATGGCAATTTCGCATACAATTGAACTTTAAAGCAGGTAGCTTCTACGCCCCCGTCTCCAAGCACGACGCCAGTCCCGCTTTAAGAGCTTGAATACTCGTGAGATGTACTTTCTTCACGTCGTATTATGCTGAGCATCATTTATCGAAGTACCCGGCTGGACGGTGGTAGCCTTGAAGGTAAGCAGCGAGTCGGCTTAGCGACCCACATGGTCTTGTCTGAGAGTCTTCTTTCTTAGGCCCGTACAACCTTAACGATAAGGAATATAAGTCCGCTTCTTTCATGATAATTAGCGATACCAAACTTCGGTCGGAGTCACCGTGCTGTCACGTTGAGTTATTTTTGTTGATGACTGTTGGTTTCCGCTCTTGCTGCTCGAGTTTATGCTCGCTACGATTGCTAGTCTTTCGCTTTTGCGCCCCGCGATTCACATGCGTAAATTGACATTAACTTTCCCGTCGCTAGGATTTCTTCAAGAATGTTTGTACTAGAATTAAATCATTTTTAAGCTTTTGCTAAGAGCTTGTAGTTGGACATTGACCCCGCGATCTCACCGTCGATCCTCAGCAATTTTAAGAGAATTTTCTTCTTTCTTCCAATCTTCCTTTCTCAATCCTAGCACTTAGTATAGATCCTTGGTTAATTCAGTCACATGGAGTATAAAACTTGTAATCCTCAAGGGAGCTCCTCTTGATCATCTCCCCACCATGCTTCACTTTCGTCGCTTAAGCTGTCATCGGTGGTTAACTAGAGCGATAAATGCTGAGATTACTCGGCTTTCTCTTGATCCTCCCGTCTTACAGATAAATGTCGGTTAGACTAGTGTAGTAATTCTTAGATTACCTCTTAACATAGTTAGAGACCGATCCACCTAAATGTGTCCAAAATCCCTTCCGCTCTGCAATGAATCCTCTTTGGTTTTATCTCTTTTTGCTCCGTATTAAGCCTTACCTTTTTTCATAGATTTCTTTCCACTTTTATTTGTCCGTTGCTCATTTAGCGGGTTGGATAGTTGGTTCCCAATGCGACTTCTTGTGAACCTTTCGGAGTTACATTTGAAATTCTTTGAGTAAGTTCATGGTTTGACAAGATCTTCATCATTCATATCTTGTTATTTGCTTTCAAAAGTATCCCCTTTTTAACACGCTAGATTCGCACGTCATGAAGAGACATTTCAAAGTAGTTAGATTTAAATCGACTTCATCCCAGCCTCGCTAGTGGTCGGTCTTTTGTGCTTGATAAGTGTTCGTAACTTTGGCGAGCAAATTTATTGGAGTGTCTAGAGCGTCTTACAAAACTTCATTCTTTAAGTAAATTCTCCCCAATTATTAGCATTGTCCTTAATCTTGTTGTTATAGCAAGCTATGGTTCGTAAATCACCCGCGTCCTGGTTTGAAGCAAGTTGTCAACTGTTGGAGTTTTGACATCTGTACCTTTTTGAGGTTCCCTGTAAGTTTTCATGGTATCTGGCGATCTTTCTGACAGTGCACGTGTTGATAAGTTTAAACACATTAATATCCACAACATTAAATATGGCATTGAGGGCTTTGTCATTTGCGGTGTAACCGTCACACTGCTTTTCTAGTCGATCTTAACGGGTTTCGCAAAATTTTGTTGTTGTTAGTAATAGTTGGTACCAAATCCGTCCTAACCTTTATAGATTTCCGCGTCTTAAGTCAATAGATCGAATAAATGCCATCATCTTTCCATTTCGATAGGCATAACTAGAAACCGTCAGTAGTGGTGGCTTTGAGAGATAGATCGCCTTCTGTAAAATATCATTGGCAGAAGATTACGCAGTCACCTTGTCTTTTTAGAGTGCCCGAGCTCACGATACCAATTCAAAAATTATGTCGTTCCTCGCTACTTGACATGTAGTTAATTACAACCCGTTAACAACGGTTTGTACTTTTCTCTACCGTAACAAAATAAAATAAAGTAAAAAGTACAATAACTTAAATAACCTGAGGATGGTAACTTGATTACACATTGCCCGATGCCTTTTAGGTGGGGGTAGGCTTTGTCAAGTTAAAGTTCTACTAAAATACAAAGTTATAAATAAGAACTTGACCAGATAACCTCGTTCTTACATGCCCCAACTCCTATCTCAATATATATGTAATAACCCGCCTCGAGTAAATGCCTTGCCGAGGTTCGTCAAATCATCCCAGCACAATATATGAATTACCAATCATTGGTTGACACGAAAACACTGTTTAAAAACCGGTAGGAGCAGACAGGTTTGGTAAGAAATAAAATGGATTCGAAAACTGAAAACATTGACATACAAAAGAATTTAGCCATCATGGCATTCCCAGCAAACCCAAAACATAAGATACCGCGACAACTAAGTCACCAAAATGTACCACAAATATCTTACCAATCTGACATCTTCCAAAACCAAAAATGCTTGTTTACATCGAAAAAATGAAAAAAGGGAGGCTAGGGATCACAGCCACCCGTCTCACACAGAAATAAAGTCATAGAACACTCGCGAACTCAGCGCTTCCAAATGGCACTGTCGATACGGAGGTGCAGGAAAAGGGAGTAGCTCGGCGGCTTAGTGGAAGCGGTCGCCCCGGATGGTAACTTACCCGTATCCGAATGAGGTATACAGTAAGGAATAAATATATATCGGTAGTGCTTGATAAGATGGGTAAAATACGGTTATACAAATATAATACGAGAGAGAAATATGCTAACAATTGAGAACATCATGCCGGAAATACTCATCGAAATAAATACTTGCGAGAAAACTTCGGCTACGTAACTTTCGCATTCATATATCGGCATCACGTAATCAAACAAGCTTAACCCGATGAAATTTGACCAAACACGTTAATACCACAACCACAAATAAATGATTTACAAAAGTGAAACCCGCAATAACATCATATATAGCAATTCATCACTTTTCGGCGAAATTTCGCCGCGAACTCCCAGCAGCAGCGTATCGCTTTTCGAGCCGGTAACGCCGAGCATGGCGTCGTCATATTATATAACCGTCATCCTTTTCAGCATTTCGCCCACCCGAACACCCGTCGTCTCGGCGTCCACAAAATCACCGTCTGATGTCAAGCGCACACAACAAACACACAACGGTTTCAAAGTAACATCATACTCGCGCTTTGCATCTGACCAAATGGGTACAAAACTGCTCAGCGAGAGATACACTCCCGAATACTTCCAATGCCAATTATACTCAACATGAATGCAAAGAATACTACCAGTGACATAAGCATACTCAATTATTACGCTAAAAACATAAATGTGCACCGTACATAAATGCCCTCGATAAACACAGCGTAAATACAATGCGAGCTACCACACAAGTTCAACAATTCCGCAGTCTCACAACT
The DNA here is from genome assembly GCA_019722365.1 of Lithospermum erythrorhizon. Taxonomy (NCBI): domain Eukaryota; kingdom Viridiplantae; phylum Streptophyta; class Magnoliopsida; order Boraginales; family Boraginaceae; genus Lithospermum; species Lithospermum erythrorhizon. The sequence goes on from JADFUC010001264.1 coordinate 51,249, forward strand.
ATTATTACACACGATAGGTTCCACAGCTTAAGATACATTGCCCACCGTCTTATCATAGCAGCCCCGAGCATAAATAAGATAACAAGCGGTGATAAATCCCGGCGTGAAATTTAGTACCGCTGCTGGCGCCCAATGATCAATCGATCCTCGCTGTTGTTCCCAGCGTCCAGAATGCGAGCAGACATTGCAAAAAATAAAATCACAACTAGTAACCATGTCGATCCTTTTTATCTAATTTAAATGCAGACTTTTTAACTTTCGTTTCCATTATAAATTACAACTTACGTAAAGATTACGATTATGTTTAATAACAACCTCGATGATAAACACCATTACCGGACTAAATTAGATAATCAAGCCTATGTCTTGTTCAACCCCCAACATTTACAAATAATTCCAATTCAATTTGACCTTTTTCCCCGATCGATTTGCTTATAACCACCGATACATAATCCATAAGTTGGTTTTACCCATACAAAATCCACTCACGATTAATTCCAACCTATTTGTTCCCCAGCGCTTATAATTCATATTTGTATTCCAAAACAATCACAATAATGATCATAACATTTACGTTAACCGCCACATTTTAGCGAAATCGACTTCACGTCGCCCCAGTCAATTCCTTCTCTTGACACTACACCCCAAACATCGATCATTATAAATCCCTATATTACAATTTAGGCCCTAGGCAATTCAATAATTTATCCAATCCCAAAGTCGACCCAAAAATTCAAAAAAGCCAAGCGCCTAAAAACACCCAAAATTTCATCAAACACCATATTTCAATCGAGAACAACTAATCTACCAGCAAGAATCAATTAGACAATAAAATTTAAAATATCAAAAAAGCAAAGTCAAAGTTTGGAGATTTCACAAAATACTCAGCAATACGTAACTTGTAG